>PVHY01007944.1:0-22923 GCA_004024945.1 Uropsilus gracilis
TTTTTTTTTTTTTTTTTTTTTTTTTTTTTTTTTTTTTTTTTTTTTTTTTTTTTTTGCTAATTATTCTAACCTCCCATATTTGCAGCTTATCTCGTGGACCCAAGATGAGTAATTTGTATAGCCCTTCAGTGAAAGTACATTCCTATCTCTAAGAACGGAGGGAAAAGTGGTAGAAATGTATCAAAAAGAAAGTGACAGTGTAACATTTGCCAAATTTTAAGTATCCCCCAAATTAACTATATATACTAACAGAAAATAAATAGATCATTGCATAAAGTAATTCTAAGACAGTTCATTCATTTTCCTTTCAATAAAGAGTGTTTTCCTTTGATAAGACTGATAAGAGAAGATATGAATTGGGCTTACTCCCCCTATAAGAGCATGAAGAACCCAGCACTTATTCAGATAAAATATAGTATATGCCAAAAGATTCCTGTGTACACTAAAAGGATTAACCATTTCACTTATTGCTACAATTTAAGATATGTATGTGTACATGTATGCCTATATATGTGTCATATTTACTTTTCCATGTGTAAACATTAATCACATTTAACTGTTGCAATAAATTACATGGAATCCTATAAAGGTTTCCTATTCTGTAAGTAAGTACTATCTCATGTCTTTGGGTAGAAAGGGTGGACTGCTATAGACCAAGTGATACCCACCAATCCAGTGACCAAACAACTGTTAGATATTCGTTGTGATTTCTGGTATGGTCTTTAACTGAATTGAGGGAATGAGAAAGTATCCCCAAATTGTGTGATTCAATTTGTTTATTTGCATAGGAGAGGATGGAAACAACAGCCTAAGTCTGCTCAGAGTAGAGAGATCATTTCTTCAAGAGATTGCTTCTGATTATTTTTCTGCCATGTTGGAAAAAAATAGTACTTATTTTAAATATATGTTCTTTGTCTTTGAAAGATTCTTTGTAGCGCTGTCTTAAGCAAAATAATTCTTTACTACCTTTAAAATTGTGCATGATATATAAACATTCTAATCTCAGGAATGTGATGTGGTCTAGAATGTGGTTTGGAAATTGGAAAAAAAATGAAGATTTCACTTTTTTCATTACATAACTTGAACTTCAATATGTCTTTGCCTCAAGTTCCTTGGATGCAAAATGAGCAACCCCTATTATATTGTATTCTTATCCATTCTAGTTTGAATTATGTCACTGTTTATATAAACTTTTCAAAGGCTATTTACTAAAAAAAAAATCTAAAAGTAATTCAATCAAAATGTAAAAATGTATTTGAGAGACTAGCATTTTTACATATAGATAATAAATATTCCAATAATTAGATATGGTATATATTTCTAGGGAAACATGACATTTTTTAGAGCAGTAAAGTTCTGTTTCTAAAGTTCATAGAAGTATTGGTAATATTTCTATAACTAATAGAGACCTTTCCTCAATGAAATGTTGATATACATTCAGGAAAAATCTTGAATTTTAATCATACACTTTAGATTATTACAAAAGCATCATTAATAAGATTGCAGTGCAACAAATTTGATTTCTTACGGTGTCCACTTATTTTGAAAATATTTTGGGCAGGGTACGGTGGCTCGTGCCTGTAAGCTTCAGTCTATGAAGCGGCCGGTGCTAGGGATCGCGGTTCGAGTCCTGCTTGGGGCCCGTAGCGAGATGTAGTTCCAAAAAAATAGCTGGGCATGGTGGCGCGCGCCTGTAATCACAGCTACCTGGGAAGCTGAGGCTAGGGATTGCTTGAGTCTGTGGTACCCCAGGCAACGTGAGCCTGAGGTTCCACGGGCAAAAATAGCGAAACCTATTCTCAAAAAAAAATATATATATATATATATATTTTTGTTCATAGTTTAAAATCAGTTAATTAGGCTTACAATACCACCTAACCTCATTTCTATGAAATCTTTTTTTCAATGACTATTATTTGATTATTTAAATGACTTGAGGTTTTCATTTATAATATTTACTCAGATTTGGTTTAGTGGTGAAATGGTTTTTGTTTGTTTATTATTTGCTGCTATTGATATAAAAATATTATGGAAGATTTATACAGGCCACATTTCTGTATCATTTAGATATAGAAAATGATCTTGACATTTTCACTTATAAAAAACCAAAAACACTATTGCTTCAGAGGTTTGTTTTTTTTTTTTTTTTTTGGTTTCAAAATAATTGCTTGAAGTAGTTATAAAAATATTCTTGATGCTAATATTGCAGGTTGTCTTTGATCAATGCATGTCCTGTTGAGTTGTAAATATACCAGTGCTGTGAGAATCAGATTAAATCATTTGTTCTGCAGTTATGTTTCAAAATTTCAATGTTCTAATCAATTCAGGAAGTTGTTGCCATTTTATATAAACCAAATTCTCTTGAAATATGTTTCAAAAATAAATTAACTCTTGTATCACCAGGTAAGAATATCTCATCTTCTCTTATTGCAAAAACTAGAATTTAGGTTTATTTCAATTTTCATATAAAAATGAATTTATATGCTCCATATACTTTTCAAGTTAAGCCAGGATGCACTTTCTGTTATAGTAACTCTAATGCAAACATGCGGTAAAATAAAAATGTAAAGAAACATTTTTTTATATTTTCCTCTATCATGTGCATGCCAGTGATCTTCAGAAGAGACTTCTTGTCAAAAGCACTTTCAATTTTTTTTTAAGCAGATAGTGACTCTGCTTCATTGCAATATGACATTTAGTGTTCAAAAGAAAAATACCCATCTCACTAATTTGAGTAACAAAAGTAAAAATAATTCAGCCCAATCTTCATCTTTATAGAGTTACAGATATAACATCAGTTCTAGACACTGGAGTTTATTATACTTATATTTACTCCAAATTAGTTAAACTCAAGTGAAAGAGGCACAAGTTACTGACAAAACCTGCTGCCTCAGAGTTGGTCCATGGAAGCTTATTGTCGCTGCAACCATCCACTGAGTACAGGTGGAGAGTGTTAGTCATACAGGCTGATGCTGGCTGCTCTAAAGCAGCAGCTGCTGCAGCAGCAGTAGAAGTTCCCAGGCCATGTTGGAGTACCTGCCTAAAAGCAGTCCCTCACCTGGTACAAGCTGTGTTTGAGCACCTGAACCTTAATTCTTCCCCAGCTGCATTGGAAATCTCCCTTTGGGCAACACCCAGCCACCCCTTCCCATACAACAGGAGACTGTAGGACAACACCATGGAGGCTTACCTCAGAAGCTGAGTTTGAAGATTGGCCCTGCATTATCCAGGTTTGAGCATGAAAGACCCCCTATCTCCAAAAGAAGGCTGCTGGTGAGCAGTACCCAGGCCACCCAGAGAACCAGCAGCTGGAACAACCAGCAGCAAGCAGCAGCAGGTAGAAGCACGTGGATATTTTACAACCACCACGAACAGCATCAGCAACCTGCTGGGACTGAGACAGCCCATGCAACCATCATCTACAGAGGGTGGCAGTGGCTCTTCTCCTTGCCAGACCAATGCAGGGCATGAAATTCTAATGGGGCTGTAGGATCAAGTTCACTCCAAGCTAGGGCAAGCCCCAATAGGAGAGGTGCCAACTCCCTTGGGGTTACAGACCACCAGGCAGTAGAGGACCATGGAAGTCCCAGTCAATACAGTAGGCTCCTAACAGTGCCCATTGTGCAGCAACTACAACTTGTGTTCCAGTGCTGCCTGAAGTCATGAGAGTTTGAGGTTGTGCAGGTATCAGTTTTTCCTTTTTTATCTAAGGTACTCATATCATACAATCAGTCAAGAACGAAATGCACTAATCTAGTTCAAGATCATCTCATTAGTTAATTATTTGGAAGAAAAATTATGAATGAACTAATCAGATGTTTAGTATTAAAAATGATTCAATCAGGATTCCAGAGTGGGGGATTCTGAGAGGTGATATAAGGCAGAGCAAGAGTCAGCTTAGGTCAGTTTGTTCCTTACCACCAAAGAAAAACGGGATCATCAGTCAACTCCAAAGAAAAAAAAACATCCAGGTACCAACCTCTCATAACAGAAAAGAAGTCAAAGACTTTTGCAGAGACCTAGTTGCTCAGCCCTACTTCTGACATTGCATGCAGGAGTCCTGTCAGCCTTCACAGGGTATCTCAAAGAGACATCTGTTGTTGATGTAGGGTCAAGAACTCACAGAGCATTGTAAACACTGGTGTGTCTGATACTACCTCCTGGTGACTGCTGGTACCAGCACCACTGTTTAGTGTTGTGCAGCCTTGTTGACTGGTGATTGACTATGATGTCCATACATTTGAGTATTTTCTGCTGCTGCTGATTACCCCGCATCACCTCCCAATTCTGTTGCCTCTGTTGCTGTCCAGTCCAGCATCTGGTGCCGCCCAATCTAGCCTTCAGATCATTGCTGTGGGCTGCTGTGGTGTACGTTGGTAGCCCCACCTGTGAGCACCTCCAGCTGTCATCACGTGTTGGATCCTGTCCCACTGGTTATAGATATACACCATCTCCAGATCTTCATTGACAGGACAACATCTTTTTGCATGAACTCTCTTTGTTTTGGGACTTCTGAACACTGCGGACACTATCTGAGGTGAGCTAGCCAGCCACTTGTGACCTTGGGATCGCTTTGCTTTTCCCCAATAACCTGTTTGCTAAATCAACTGCATTGTTTTTGTTCCCTGAGCCTGTGTGGTTTTGCAATTGAATGCATAAGTCAGTGACAGGATGAAGAAATCAACATGTAATTGTTTCTTATGATGTTTACAACAAGCAAGTATCATGATTTAGTCCAGGAAATAATTCTTATAATAGGGTGAAAACAATGAGTTTGCAAGAAATAAAAATTATAGTCCCAGTGAAGTATGTTTCTACCTGTTCATACCCCATAAACAGCAACATGCTGGCAAGCCCTACTTCTGTTACATTGTACCATCAATGAGCCCAACATAGTCCTTTTGAAGAAAGCAATGAGCTGTACTTCATTTCATTATTTGAGGTTTTCACACCAAGTATTACCATTTCTATTTTGCTTGTTTCCTCAACCAATTCTAATCAATTAATAATAATGATATCCAATTATTACTAAATATATATATGTATATTCTGACATGAGAAAACAATTTACTTCCCCATAATAAAGTAAGAGTGTAAACGTAATTGGCTATAGAGGAAGGAGATTTAGAGATGTTTCAGATTCTTGTTTCTGAGGTTTACAATAAAAAAACCATCAATAAAGTAGAGAAAACCAATGTAAATCTTTAGTGTTATTTAAAGGTTGTCAAAATGTAGAAATTTTAACCACAGAGTTATAGCATATTTTATATCATATCACATATGATAACTTGGTAGACATCCCCACACTCTTCACCTTTTCTTTCAACGCTCTCTCTTCCATGTCTTGCTCTACCTTAATTTCCAGTTTGGCATTTATTGAGTCAAAGGTGACTTGTGTATCACTGTAATAGAGATGCCATTGAAATACTTTAGTGGGAACTGACTAACAGAGAAAGGTACAGGTGAATTTTAAACTACCCCGGGAACTCTATAATAAATGTAATATATATTTCATACATTCTTTGTTGATTTCACTGTTGTTCAAGTTTAGTGCTGTTATTCTATTTTAAAAAGCCTGCTAACTTACTCCTTACTTATTCTGCCAATTACTTTTTTTGTGTATATTTACAATTAAACCCATTCTGGGATTCATGTCAACCTTCCTTCACAGCGATCAATACTTAATTGTAGCAAAGTGAAAGAGAGAATCTCTGTTGTTAGTAGATTTTTGCCTGTACTTGTACAAATAAGATTAGAAGCAACATGTAGAGTGAGCTGTGAGTACATGACATTTTCCCAATAATTGTTTTTCATTATTTTGAAGTGTGCATGAAACTCCTGCCACTCTGGGTCTTCCTAGTCTCTCCCGGATGTCACCAAGGATTCCAAATTTTGTTACAATCAGGCTCTGAAACAACACAATGGCTCCCTGGCATCTGCTGTTCTTACCAACCAAAAAAAAAACACTGTTGTAAAAGAATACAGCTTTCTGGAACTAAAACATGTCTGGAAGTAAAATAAAGTAAAAATGTCTTTTCAACTGAATATCTAAGATCAACATGAATTTAAAGACATAATTCTTTTAATCATGACATTAAGCAATTTGATTAAAATATGACCTCAGAAATTAAGAGATAGATGTCCACAAAATAAACTTTAGTGTGTTGTCGCTGAAAAAATATTTTCATCCTTTGAGTTGTAGTTTTGTTCTGTGAAGGTATTTCATGTTACCAAGTTAATATTTTGCTACTTAAGAAAATAAATAATATCCACTGAGGATATTCAATTGTCCTGAATTTTCAGAAGGCAAATACCTGGTAGGACACCTGAGATAGATTTATCCCCCTTACTATTCAAAAAAAGAAGAAAGTACAATTGAATAACTTCATTTGTCAAATAAAAGTTGTGCTAAAATACTAGCTATAAATATAGAATAATACATGAGGTCAGTACTTGTATTGTAATTATTGCTGGAATGCCTAGCCTACAATGCAAAACCTTTTACTATCTAGATTACATTATCTTGTACTAAGATCATAATGTCAGCTCCCTGAACTTTCCATTGCTTTTTCTGGTTTTTATAAGACTAACCCTTAGAGGTAGGGATACTAACATTTTGAATAACTAGAATTTATTCTTTCCTTAGTGCCAGAGATTTATGTTTATCAGTGATAAAGGATGTTAAATGTAAAAACCTCTATGGATTATGATTAGAGCATACAACAAGATGGAACCTATTGTACTCTTTGTGTTTATTGCCAATGGCCTTGTTATCATGACTGTGGTGATTGTAGTTCATATACATACACAATAGAAAGGTGAAATATAAGGTATGACATTTCTTTCATAACTCTTAAAATAAGATAAAAGAAAAGGGTTAAACAGGAAATCTGTATGCTAATGTTTCTGTATTTTCCTTTTTATCTTACTGCTGACTTTTAATTATAAACACCCTGAAATCTATTATGGCAAGAATTACTTTTCCATCTTTACAACTTATGGAAGAGAAGAAATAATATAAGCAAGAATTCTGAGTCTGATATTCAGTGTACAATGCTTCTGAACGCAATACTTGCCAGTAATTTTCCAACTCTGGGCATATTTTCCTTATTTTAAAAAATTAGAAAACATTGCTGAACAATTTAAGAATTCTATTTTTATAAGAGAGATTAAGAGAATATATTTTAATGCTGTAAAATATAATTCTATTTTCAAGTCAAAATAGTAGTCACTATTTCCCTTTTTATACATTTTAGACTTTCAATATTATTATAATGATTTTGGTATATAATTGTCTCCCACAGAGTATAAAGTGTCCCGAGAGGACATCATAAGATACTTTCATAAGTAACATATATATTTCATATATTTTGTTGTTATACAAAATACTTCAAACTGTCCACTTATTCATAAGGTGGCTAGATGAAATTCAGGACTTCTATTTCTGTGAATTTCATATGAACAAAGAATAACTTTTAGTATAAGTAGTCTTCATTCAATATTTGGGACATCTGTCCCCAAAATAATATATTTGAAATTCAAATTTAACTGGGTGTTCTGTGCTTTTATTTGCTAAACCTAGCAGACTTGTTCAATCACTTGTAACTCTTGACATGAAACAAGATTCTTGGGTGTTATTGTTTCTATAATTTAGCTTGATGTTATAAATTTCTATTGCTTGCTTACTAATGTCATACGAAATCAAAAACCTAAAAGGACAAAAAAGTTTAAATTATCAGAATTTCTTGGTTTTCTGAAACAAGGGCATTTTTAAAAAATAATGTCACTTTTCTCCTTGAAAAGAGCAGTACCATGTGGGAGAATGAAGAGCTCAGGGGACTAATAATGAGATACAGGCCTTTCATTGGTTTGAATATAGCCCTAGGTGGTAGCTACTGAAAGTTTTTGCCATCTGGTACCTGATCAGTAGCTGATGTGAAGCTGTTGATTTCCCTTAAAAAAAAAAAAATCAAGGCAAACAGAAAGTGTTCAAGAAGAAGGGTAATTTTATTGTCCACCCCACCTCTGTGACCTTGAACAATTAACATTTGACTTCTCCCTCAGTTTCTCTTCTTCCACAAGAATGAAAATATTGTAAACAGTCATCTATGTATCTGCACTAAAATGTTGCTTTGTAACATAAGAAAATTTTAATATAAAATATACTTAAGGACTAATTCCTTTTTACTGGTTGGGAAAGAAGTATAGTTTTCTAATTTTCAATAAGCAGACAGAGTCTATTTGAATACTTTTACAAAAAACTCATTAAGGTTTTTCAAAATTCTATAGTACCTCTAAAGCTGGGTGGTAGAAATTATTCAACTACTACTTATAGAAGCTTTTAAGAAAGGTATTATGAAATATTTGCAGTAATGGCTTTCAGGAATCACACCTTCTCATCTATGTTTAAATTCTCCCTGTCTCTTCCCCTCTCCTTCCCTCCCCTATTTCTCTGATCTTGAGACCCCTTACGGTTTAGTTTTTGTGCAAAGAAGAGCACTAACTTTACACAGGAAAACCAATATTTAAAACCCAAACCTGTTCTTTCATGCTGAGCAACCTTGTGAAAGTAAACTACCCAAATCTCTAAAATAAATATAATTCTAGAATTTATTTGTAACAAAGATTTTTTTTAATACAAACATTAAAAAGAAAGCCAGCCTCAAGCCTGTAGATTTAGGGAGTTGATTCGGTAATGTAGACAATAAACTTGAGTCCTACATCCAATCTCAAGCAGAATAATGAATGGAGAAAATTCAGAGGAAGGAAAGATACAATACAGAGATATGATAGGTGTACTATGTTCTGAGATTTGTGGCTAGTTCTGGGTTTGAAATCTGAGATGTAATCAGGTATTAAACTGGAGAGTACATCACAGAAGGACACTGTTTTTAGGGTTAGAGTTGTGTATTGTATTTTCCTGATGATATGAAAGTTTTTATATAGGGGACATGTTTGAATTTATATCTTATTTATTATGCATTTGTGTTAGATTAAAGTAGATCAAGAATAGAAAAAAAGGAACTTGAAAAATTATGGTAATAATGAGGTCAAAATAGATAAAAGCTTACATAGGAAAATGAAGAAAGGGGCTTAGGAGTTGAATCATGAAAGCAATAAATGGACACTGATATTGTGATAAACGGGAGGTAGGCCATAAGAGAGAGATATTCCCTAGGTTTATACCTGGAATTACTATGGATAGCGGTATAATGCATAAATTTTAGAGTTCAGAAATAGGCCTGGATTTGTGCAGAAAGCACTGTATGATCACCTTTTAGTTTGTTACCTTAAAACAGTTATACCTTGTAGTCTCTGTAGCTAAGGTCCATGAAATTTTAAAGAGAAAAAGTGTGTTGTAAACATGGCTTTGAGGGGTAAATTAGTCAAGATTTGTAGTTTTAGAACAGAAATTCCACATTAACTAAGAAAATTACAAAGGTCTACTGTTATGGAGCAGAGTTAGTGTCCATGTGGGAAGTTCAGCCCACTCTTTTAGAAACAACACCCACAATGACACCCAAAACCTGATTCATAAATAGAGTTGCTATATCTGCCAGGATTAGGGAGCAGTAGAGTCAGAAAGTTGCTACATCAACTGACAGAATCAGAATCCTGTGAAATCTGATGAATTTTATCTTTTCAAATTAGATACCCATTTCTCTGCCTCTGGAAATGCATGAAGACAAAATATAAAGATGCAGGAAAATCAAAAATATGGCAACCTTAACTTACAGAACATATAAACTAAACTGTAACTCACATCTACCTTGCGACTCTCATATGCTGCTTTTGATTCAGACATACTAGAGAAAATAACAAATGTGGAAATACAGTTTAAAAGGTATAGCTTTTAGTTTTCAAGCCTCGAAATACAGTCTTTAGTTAGGATTTCAAAATAGTGTCCGGTAAGTAACTTTGTCATTTTTCCCAAAGTAGTCATGAAGAGAAAAATGATATTTAGGGGAATTGTTACATATATCAATAAAAGAAACATAACATTAGAAGAGAAATAAGTGAAAATAAACAACAAAGGGAATAAAATGAAAAATAGATGCATTTAAAAAATACACAGAAAAGGAAACATGAAAGACACAAATGAATATAAAGAAGATGGAAGAAAACAGAATTACTGGTTTGTGTTTCAAAAGAAAAGACCTTTTTAAAAATGAATTTCAAAACTACTTGCTGCATAGAAATCTCAAATTAATCTTTGTATTTTTCAATTGGTGTACCTTTAGTAACCTTTGCTAGAAGCATTCCTTATGAAAGAAAGAAGAGAAACTAGATAGCAGGGAATTAGTATGTGAATTTAAGATGATGATGTAAAGACATCTTGATTATATAAAGGACAGAAATAAGATGATAAATATTACAGAAGAAATTTAAGAAGAGACAAGAATTTTCAACAAGGGCATAAAAGCTTGAACATATACTCTTTCACATAATTGAAAGACACATAAGAGTGAAAAAATTTAATGTAAGATAAAGAACAAATGATATCAGCTGTTGAATGACAAATAGTAAAAAAAAAGTTCAGAAAGAGTTACTTAATATGAAATTTGAAGGAAAAAGGTTTGAGTAAGTACAGTTCAGGTGTGGCAGTTTGGAGAAGTAGAACTGAGGGATTTATCATGACATATCCAGTGCTCACTGATGGAGACATGACATTGCTATACAGTGGCTTGAACAGGATGGCTAGATCATGTACAACTCCTGAGTTAAATAGAAAAGTGATCTAGAAATGCATAAATATTTATATGTAGTACAGGTGCCCAGAAAACTCACCTAAAGCTGGGGAACATGGAATTTTTGGTGTTCAATTGCCATAATTTTATGATTCTTTCACATTTTAGATTCTATGAATGTAAAGAATAAGATTAATTCAAAGGTGAATTAGTAGAGCATCTGTATAAGACATTTAGATATTAAAGATACTACCACAAATTTTCCATTATTAATAAAAATAAAATCCCTAATCATGGAATGGAAGATTAAAAATTGTTAAAATAACCATATTACATAAAGAAATATACAGATCAGATTAAATATAATCCCAAATTTTCAACTGCCTTTTTCAAAGAAATGGAACAAGCATACTGAAATGCAAACCCAACCACAAAAGACCTCTGAATGTGCAAAGCAATCCTGAAAAGAAAGAGATATCAAACACCAAGATTTCAATATATAGGAAAAAGCTATAGTAATCAAAATAGTGCACATTGGAATAGACATCAGCACAGATACCAATGGAATACAATTAAAAAGCCAGCATAAACTCACACTTATTAGAATAGTTCCTCTATGACAGAGTAACCCCCATATTCAAGGGAGAAATGAAAGCCTTTACATCAAAAAGTGTTGGGAAAACTGGACAACCATACGGAAAAAAAAGTAATTCAAAAACTTTACTAAAAATAATTGTGGTACATATACACGATGGAATACTACGCATCAGTCAAGGAGGACAAACACATGTCATTCGCAGCAACCTGGATGGAACTAGAAAGACTCATATTAGCAGAAATAAGTCAAGAAGAAAAAGAAAAGTACAGGATGATCTCACTTATATGATGGATATAGGGGAAAACAAACAAGAAAGAATGAAAACAACCAATGGGACTGAACCATGGAGCGAGAGAGGAGGAGGGGAAAGAAGATGGGGAAGGTGAAGAGCACAAAAGATCAGGATGGTTAACAAATGTTAGTGAAGTGGGAAAGCTCCAGGGTGCACAATAATGGACTAATGTAATATAAATATAAAAATACATATATATGCAAATTTTAAAAATTAAATTAATTTTTTTTAAAAAGAGGAAAAAAAAGGACAGGGTTATTAGGGAATGGAGAAAGAGAAAAACAGCCATCTGCATAGTGCCAGGCAGGCAGGAGAGCTGCTTCTCCCCAGCATAGAAATTGTACTGATTCCTTTTTTTTCTTAATTTATTTATTTTTTATATGTGTTTCACATCTTTGTATTCCTTGGGGACCACCTACCACCTTCCCTCCCTGATCACTCCTTCCCATCTCTACCTATCCTAACCCCCCACATACTCATTCCTTTTATGGAATTTTCATATAAATGTCTATGGCCTAAATTGTCAACCGGAATAAACTTTATAATAGTAATAATAAATAAATTTTTAAAAAAACTTTATCACACCATACACAAAAATTAACACAAAATGGATTAAAGACTTTGATGTAAGACCTGAAACCATACAATATGTAGAAGAAATTTCAGTCAAAGATTTCTACAAGATTAACTTCAAGGATTACAAGGATTACAGTCTAAACTATGAAGCAAGGGAAACAAAAACTATAGGAACTACATCAAACTAAAAAGCTTCTAAACATTAAAAGAAGCTATTATTAAAATGGGAGAAAACAACTGTACATTGTATCTCTGATAAAAAGCTAATAATCAAGATCTACACTGAACTCAGAAAAATGTTAAATTTTCCAACCCTGACACGAAATAGCCCTTCCATTCATTCAATTTAATTTTGCTAAATTTTGTTCAAAAATGATTTATAACTTTTGATGCACAGGTTTGTACTTACTTTGTTAAAATGATTTTTGGCCATTTTTACTTCTTTCACACAATTATAAACAGAAATATTTTCATAACTTCATTTTCAGATTGTTCATTAGTATAAATAAATGCAGCTGACTTTTGTATGTTAAAAAATACAATTAAAATATGAGCAGAACCAAATAAGACAATTCTCCAAAGAAAACAGGATAACCAATAGGCATATGAATAAACTATTCCTCACCTCTTATCATCAAGGAAATGCAAATAAAAATAACAACAAATTACTGTCTTGTACATGTGAGAATGACATATCAAAAGACCCAAAAACAAGTGTTGGTGAGCATATTAACAAAACAGAAGATTCAAACTGTTGATGGGAATATAATCTTTTATAGCATCTCTGGAAACAGAATGGAAATTATGAAGTGTGAAAAGCAAATCTATTGAAAGCATAATACCTATTAAAAGAATGAAAAAGCACTGATTTGAAAGTATATACACACCCCTATGTTTCTTTCAGAATTATTTGCAATAGCCAGGTTCTGGATATTGCTTAAGGGTCAAACAACAGATGAATAAATTAAAAACAACTGATATATGTGTGTGTGTGTATGTACACACAATAGACTACCACTCAGCTAAAAAAGCTATGGCATCTTGCTTGTCATTTGCAAGAGTATGACTGGAACTGGCAGAGTTAGACTAACTGAAATAATTCAGAAGGAAAAGGAGAAATATTGAATGATTTCATTAATGAATGGAATATGGGGAGGGTAACACTAAGGAACATTTAAACTAAAACAAATTCTAGAAAACTAACTGTAGGATTGAAGCTACCAGAGGGGTGTGATGGATAGAGAATAAAGTGAAAAGGAGGCACAATAGACTATGATAGAGGATTATTGGTGCCTTGATGATGAGTGTGGAATGCCAACAAATATCTGAGGAAGTATGAATCTAAACTGCTGAATCAGTGAAATGGTGTTACAAATCAGTGTCAACGCAGTAAAACAGTAACACAATAAAAATATATCAAGCATGTAATAGCACTTCTTTGATGAATATTATATATTAGCTATGATGCTTAATATTTTAAAGGGATTAATTCATTTCAACTTTAACAGCACTAAGTATGCAATATATCATCTCCATTTAACAGTGAAGAGAATTGAGTTTATTGGAATTTAGAGAAGTATGATTCCTCTGATGTCATTTTGTTTGATGTAAATGAGATGCCAGGCTAAATAGAAAAATCTTATTTTTCCCTGTTACAATTTGGTATGGCAGTTTTCTTCACAAATTTATCAAGAGGCTCTATTCCTTCTGTCTTGTTGTGCTATCATTTTCAAAACATCTTTTTAAAATAAAATAAAATAAGTAAAACATGACTTTCAACATGTAGTGCCAAGATAGTTGCTCTTGCTCTTACCATCATGATCTCATTCCAATTAATCAGAAGAGGATAGAAGGAAATCCAGAAAGTAATTATATGGTTGTGCCTAACAGCAAAGGAGGCTGTAAGATATAATCTTTATTTGGGCAGCCCAAAGATTTATACCACTAAAAAAGAAAGCAACAATGTTTTTGCATAGGAGAATACTATTCAAAAAGCCTTTTTGAAGAAGAATATGCTAGAAGGAAATGATGAACTTTGTTCTTTTTTATCTTGATTCCTGTAATTTTATAGAATTTGCACATGCATCAACTCCTCTTGAGTTATTTGTGAGTAAAGTAGAATTTGAAGAATGAAATGAAGACACAATAAATAAATACAAGTTTCTGCCATACCAGATTGGGTTAAGCACTTAATCTCCTACTACATCTTTTGACCTTTTGTTTGCCTAACCACAGACAATATAAACCCAAAGTGTGAAAAGACCACCTGCCTTTTCAACTTCAGAGTTTATGAAATTCCTCAGTTCAAGGAGAAGGGAAAGGGGGAGCAAGAGTGGGAACAAGACAAGGGAGAGGGCTTAGGCATTCAAATGTAACTATTTTAGTAATTTCTTTTTTATTTGTGATTTGTTTGGGTGTAGAAGGATGATTTCTCTATTTTCATTGACACATATCCTAGAGCTGTCCCAATTTTGTTATGAAGATTTCCAACATCTTCTGTTCATATATTCTTGAAGCTTTTCTTGATAATCAGATCATATATGTTTTATTCCTGGTATTACCTGACTGCCACCACATCAGTGTTAGGTAACTGACAGCCCAAGCTTTTTTTCATACCTCATTGCTCATCCCTTAGAAAGTTCTCTGTAGAAATCCAGTATCTATTTCTTTAATCAGTTTTAGTTGCACGTCTGTAGACTAGTTTATCTGTACCTTTTAGATCCTTATGGCCAAATGAGTGGAGTTTGTTTTAGTACCACAAAGAAAAGAAATATTACCTTTTCCTCCATTGGCATTGCTTTAATCATGTCTTGGAAACTTTTAGACTTATTTATGATAAGAAATGAGTTTTGATAAATAATCAAGTGATACTATATTTTATTCATTTTATTTTTCTTGCTGTCATTTCACAGATTGTATCTATATTAGGTAAACATGCATGAATGTTCTATACTGACTATCAAGTTAATCTTAACTTTACTCAATAATTTCACTTAACTACATTATGGCTACTGATAACTAATAGAGCAAGTCACTTATTATTTTATTTCTAGTGCCTGTCAAAAAAGTGTACTTTTTCTCTTCCCAGTTTGGCATCCATGGTGGCAGAGCATCTTATATGTATATAGACTTAGCCAATGGTATATTAAATTATGATCCATTAAGTCTAAATGATACATACTCTGGAAACTTACCTTGATACTATGATTCCATACACATTCAAATAATAGTGTTTAATCTAATTGATAAAGAGAATTAGATGTTTTGAATATAAAAATTCTATTTCATTTTATTTTATTTCAAACAGAAGGCACCTGTAAGTAGGCTTGATACCCAGGAGAATCATTAAGTAGGTATTTCATGTCTGAAAAGCCGTATCCATCACATTATTTCTTTTAGACCTGTACTCTTGGCAAATCTTGTTTGTTAAATCTCTGTCGCAATGATGAATTCAATTGTACCAGTATTTGTAGCTAATACTTATATTTGTGTGTATCGGGTATTTGATAGATCTTCATAACAATGGATATCATGAACATTTCATTATAAATATGAAGGAACTAAGGAAAGTTAAATAACCCAGCCAATGTTACAAACCTAGCAGTGGAGTCAAAATCAAATCTGACTACAGATTTTGTAACTTAACTGCTATGTTATAGATGCCTAAATGCCAATATTTTTAATACGGCAATCCTCCTTCCTTTGTGATCATCTGGTTATTTAAAAATATGCAGTCAACTAGCTGATGGGGGGCAGTTTATAACAGAATGCTACATAGATTGCAGAGGATTGCAGGAATAAGTTTTCATGGAAAACACTGAACCTTATCTTGGAAATGTTAAGCACCATTTCTCAACATGTAAGTCTTTATAGAGTTAATAATATAATTTATATTTATATTTATATTTGTTAGGCCAATTATATTTCTCATTTTTTGTTACTTGCAACACCTCCCAGTTTAGCTCAGACTGAGAAGTTCTCCAATGTGTTATTCACAGATTCTTTCGAATCATTAATAAATGATAAATGTTAAAAATGATCAGCTCGAACACCACCTTCAGTTGCACCCCCTTAAACACCTCCTACACTTTTACTTCTTTGCCACTTAATTCCTATGGTTTATTTATGGTCTTGGAGCTAGTTTTGAATCCATATGACTATTTTCACATCTACTCTAAATTTGATTCATTTTAGCAAAGAACACTTAAAGTGTGGCAGTATTTTTTCTTATATTGGAAACAATAAATATAACATTTACTTCAGTCTTTATTAGTATTAGTATACCATTTAAATTGGAAAAAGAAGACATGAAAAGTTGTTTGTTCACTCATTCACAACAATTACTATTAAAGCACAGAACTAGAAACTGGTAAAAATCATATCTTTAGGGCAGAATGAAAAGTATTACAATTTTTATACTCATTTTCAACTAATAAGACAAAAATGATGATCACCAGATAGATTTAAAATTGGCTATGTGTAAGGAGAGGGAATAATAGTTCTTGAAATTATAAAATGAGAAAGACAACAAATCACAAGTATTTGATAGCTGAAATACTAACAATATTAAAAAGAAATAGCAAAAATAGGAGCATATTATGTATCATCAATATGAAAAGAGATAAGAAAAATTATATTGCAATGTTATCTAGCTTAAATGGCAAAAAAATTGTCTTCTTCCTACATTATTCAAGTTACTGGTTCATATAAATTGTATCATGTGAATAGTTTTTAAGGGTTAACAGTCTCTCCTTTTTTTTTATTATAGACTTACATTGAGTAAATTATTTGAAGATATTTTAGAAATGTAATACATGTTTTACCTATATGATTAGGTGACAGAGATAATGAATTATACATAATTCCAATTACAGCAAAATTTTCATACATAAATGTCATAACAGTTACAGAAAATAAAGATAATTTCTAGATGTTCACAAAGAAATATTTTATAACTTTATAAAGGGCCATAAACATTGCGGCGAATGTACAGAAATAAGCCTTGCTATTCAACATTTTCATAATAAATTGTATTTCCTCTTCCCAACGCATACCACCATCATAAACATTTATTAACTTATATGTCTAATACCTGTTAAATTTAAAGTAAATAGAGGACCTTTCAGTGCAGCATCTGAACAAACCTTACAAGGGTCAGTCTAAACAGTAGGCACAATAATAAGGACTATTTTTAAGGCAGTGAAAAGTTAGGCTTCTTTTCTCCTTTGTACATTTATTCACAGACTGAATTCTTCACACATACACACACACACACACACACACACAAATGACAAATAATAAAGGTAATAAAGGTAACAGGTAATAAAGAGGCAATGCCATGT
Organism: Uropsilus gracilis; assembly: GCA_004024945.1. Classification (NCBI taxonomy): domain Eukaryota; kingdom Metazoa; phylum Chordata; class Mammalia; order Eulipotyphla; family Talpidae; genus Uropsilus; species Uropsilus gracilis. Next base: position 17,497 of record PVHY01007944.1, read on the forward strand.
TCACTCCAGCCGGGTGGCACACCAGACAACACTGAGGGTATAGACAAAGACGATTGCACAATTGTGTTCACACACTCCCTGAGTTCAGAGGGATGCACTACAGGTTTACCAGAGAGGAATTGTCCCCTCAGTTCAGCAGAAGCACAATGCAAAAAAAAAAAAAAAAGCATTTGAGTACTTTGAGTAATTAGGACTTGGAACTGGGTAACTGGGTATATATGCCAGCCTTTCACTTCAGTTAATGATAAGAAATGGAAATTGGACCTAGAAAATAGCACTTAGCTGGTGGAGAATATACAATATGCAGCCTTTGTTTCTCAGTAAAAAGAAAACATGGAATAAAAACATTGAGTGCAAAATTTCATATATGATTTGTCATGTGTGAGTGTATAAAACAACATAAATGTTTAAAATTCTGGTTGCTAACCTAAGTGCCCCAAAACAGATGACTGGATGAAAAAAATGTGGTATATATACACAATGGAATATTACTCATCGATTAAGAATGACAAATTCAACGACTTTATGACAACATGGATGTACTTAGAAAAAATCATACTAGCAGAAGCAAGTCAAAAAGAGAAAGACAAAAGTCAAATGGTTTCACTAATATATGGGATATAGTAAAAACAAACAAACAAACAAATGCCATCAGGAAAAGACAAAACAAGTTAAGCACCAAACTGAAGCACACAACGATGGGCAGGAGGGAAAAGGGGAGGATGGATGGGAGGGGAAGATGGAATTGCAATGATGTGAAATTTATATATAAATAAATTATTTAAAAAATTCTGGTTGCTAAAATGATAATTAGTCAACTAAAATGAAAATGAATTGTAAAAGAACATTTGCAATAAACTGGGAGAAACCTATTATCCCTAATGATAAATCAATTAGAACAGATGAAAAAAATGTTATTATACCATATGATTTTAAATTGACAAAGGAGAAGAAAAAATGCCGCACAATAGATATTTACAGTGAAGCAATAATGAAGTAGGGGGTCAATAGTATCACTACTGCTAGCCCTGAGAGTAAAGGTCCTTAGTATTCTGCATGCCGGATATAAGAGATTTTTAAAAAAATATTTCTGAATAATAATTTAAGATTAGTTAGATAGATATATATGATAATATATAGATGATAGATGATAGATAGATAGATAGATAGATAGATAGATAGATAGATAGATAGATAGATAGATAGATCACAAAGTTCTTTTAAATAAAGTGAGACATCAAATTTTGACCCAAGACTCTGATAGCAGTACCTGTAATAGAATATGAAAATATTAATGAGTAAATAAATAAATTCTTATAGACCCAATTAATTCAGAGTTAGAATTTGCTACAATAAAATGACATAACAATTGATTAAGCAGTCACACACTGAAAATACCATATTCCTAATCTGCCACTTCGTTGGAAAACAAAGATAATGATCCAAAAATAACTATGACATTACCTAGCCATGGAGAGCACGATAGTGAGAATTTATACAATCCAAACTTCAGGATGAAATATCTGCATTATTTTCAACCAAACTGTTACTTTAATAATTGATTTTCAGTTTCATTTACTGAAAATAAAGTGAAATCCTTTTGAAATGACAACTACTTTAAAACATCCTTTGGATCTACATCCTTTTGGATCTACTTTAAAACATCCTTTTGGATCTACATGTAGTGAACAAAGGAAAATTCACTATGAACTGTGCTCTCTTATCAAGCAGTTTTAAAACACAGTCCTTCAGAAAAAACATTTTATTTTTCAAGTACAACTTTCTAGAACACAATATCATTGTTTTAACTTAAAATATGGAAAGAAATTCAAATATTAGTTGTTATAATGAAAATACCTCATGATTATAATACATGTTTTAGGGATTCCTTTTTTCTGAATCTAATTGAATTATACTCTATCTCTTTGTGAGGAGTAGCATGTGTAAGAGGCTTTGATTAGCATCTTCAAAATCAGTTCCCCTTAAGTTAAAGAGAACCCCCCAACTTCACTTTTCTTGGGGAAATCATTAATTGATAATAAAAAACATGAATGAAAACATTTGGTTAATTCAAGCAGGTAATGAATTGCTAATACAAAATGTTTTGCCTACCCATCAAACAAAGTGTTACCTTATCTAAGTTTCTTTGATTAAATGGCAGTAGATAGTATTCAAATTGGTTCCTGGACAGTTTCATTATCATTCCTCAGAGCATTAGGGAATATATTAGATATATTCTTTGACCTTTTGAGTAACATATTGAGCCCTAGAATGAAACACAGTACAAGCAGCAATAATTTTCTTTTAGATTATTTGAGCTATATTGCCTCTCATATTTCTCCTCTCATCCTCATGAATCCTTAGAAAAACTAACATGTTGTATATAAAAGACATATAAAATATACTTTTCTTGAAAATAGACTACTTGTAAATCAATTTCCAAATATTAGGAATGAAGAAGGGCCAGTAACTACATAGAAGTGGCCAAAGTAATAAAACTGATATGAGTAGGATGTTTAGATGACTCTTTCAACATTGGACTACATGCGCTGTGCCTGGGATCTTATTAAAATTCAGAAACTGATTCAGTTGGTCTAGGGTGGTACCCAACTCTTTTCTAACAAGCTGGCAAGTGACACTAATGTCCTTGATCAACAAAGCATATTTTGAGAATGATCATTTTTAATCACCACTTACTGAATTTCAGCTCTGTGTGAACACTGTTCAGAATAGAGAACAAACAAGCTAAACATTTCTCATTTATACCCTTCAAATGAAGAGATGGTTTTCAGGTCAGTGTGAAGCTTTCCCTAAGTCCCAATCAACCCTGAAGGAGCTTTCTAGGAATCTTCCTATGTAAAGTCTCCCTTCCAGCTGAAATGCATAAACAATGGGACCAAAGTCATAATTAAAAACCTCATATTCAATAATTCTTGGATGTGAAAAATAGCAGCAATCAGAAAAGACCATGGGTGTTTAACAATCAGAAAAGAGATGGGTGTTTAAGATCCAGTCGCAGACATTGGAAATGAAAAAAGTACAGCAATCTAGGTAAGATCACTCATGTTCAGGGCCTGTTGAAGAGCATACAATACTTGAGTGTAAAGGAGAAAATGATAACTTTGGAAAGATCACCTTAATAAAAAGAAAGAGACACAGGAGAGAAGACTGGATATAGACCATAGAAAAAAGGTGAGGCAATGAAAAAATGGAGCACTTTTCAAATATGTGTCTCTTTTTAAAGTATGTGCACTTTTGTATCCTGAACCTTTCAGTACAGTTTTACAAAGAAATACACTTTCCCACAAATATCCTATTCATTGCATCACAGGGCAGCTGTAAAAAAAGCGATTACATAGACTTCTTATTGAATGGGCACTTAAAATTATCAGACTTTTCACTGTGCCAAACGGAGTCTCCTTGGAGGATATTAGATTTTCCTTGAGGAGGGAAAAGACAGGGTGCATGGTTGACACAGAGATGGCAATCAGTTACTTCACAGGAGTTGCCTAGAGCCTTCAGGGAGAGGAGGGGCTCATCACAGTGATTGGCACAAAAGAGACGAGGATGAGCATCATAGTGACCCAAGACAAATCTCTGGCAAGAAAATGCCACAAAGATAAATATGGCAAAATTCGTGCAGAGGAAGTGAGGGGTTGGGTCTGGAGACATGGGGTTCTCAGGCAGCATAGTGGGTAGTGATGGAATTCCTGGAGACTGGACACCCTGATACAGTATTTTGCTTAAGTGACAATGGCTAAATACAAGAATATAGACTAAAAGGAGCGATGATGCTGACACCCGGAATGAGGTGCCACTGTGCCCTGCATGCCATCCAGGAAGTCCTGTGCCCAGAGGTCTCAAGAGCTCTTCTTTACACAATGTGTTTCAGCAGAGAGCCAGCCCAGCGCTACCTTTACTCTAATTCTGATCACACTGATTTTTAAGAGTAACATTTTACCTACCCAATCCCAATCAAACATGCATGAAAAACTCTTGAACAAATCAGAAGGGAGACATAAAAATGAAGATAAAAGGACTTCTTGTCACTAGGATATGTGTAATTAATTAGAAAGATAAAAAGATAACATTGCAATTGCATGAATGTATATAAATTGCAACTCACTTGTATACAGATGTATATTGAGTGACAGAGTACTAAGTACAAAGATTATAAATTAAGTTGTCTTGGGAGTCAATTCATAAAACTGATTCCAGAAATGCTTCCAACTCCAAGGTGATAGCCTTCTATTGCCATGTAAAGCATTGGTGACCTCAGGCACAAGGCAAACTCTCCATTTAGGTAATTGGTTTCTAGTAAACCTCAAAAGGGTAATAGTTACTATCAGAGAACATAGATCCCCACATGCTACATAAAGAAAAATGGGATTAGGGTTATTAAAGTGTCAGATGACACAATCTTTCAAATATGTAACATATATGTAGATTATAAGCATTGATATATAATGTCTATAATATGCATATGTGTATAATAGACCTAACTAATTTTTGAAGAGTCCACCAATATTAGCATGCTTGTCATTTATGTAAACACCAGGGGCTAAAGAACACATGGGAGCTTAATTTGCCTTAGAGCATGTTTTGTCCACACATGTTTTATCTTTAGTTACTGAGATAAACTATGAATATTAAACTCTTTCATGTTTACAAACATTTTTCTTCCTAAGGCTGTTGCCATCAAATGATATTAAATGATAAGTGAACTCAAAGGTTTCAAAGATTTATGAAGCATTGGCCACTATAGCATTTAATGACTTGCAGATGCTCAAATCTAATGGCACACTTCAAGCTACAATTTAACAAATCTCAAACTAAATGACTACAGATCATCACTGGGGAGGTTGTAACCAAAAACAAGTTAAGGCTTATGCAATGTATCAATTGTTATGTCTTGTTTGTATTTTTTTAGAATATCAAGAAATAGCATAGGAGGAGACTTGTTGTGTCTTTGGATAAAATACTTGTTTCATGCTAAGGTCCAACTCAATTTAAATTACTTTCATAAGGGCATGCTACTTCATAGTTGGATATTTATTTTGTTATATTCAAACTCGAGATGTTGCCATTCAGGCTAAGCAACACAAACCATTCTTCAAAGAATCTAATCTGTAATTCTGGACCAGAGAGAAGATTTAAATGAGGTTCCTGGGAAAGATAGAAAGAAAAGAACATCTATTTAACTCCAAACTAGGAAAACCATGATGGAAATCCCAGAATCATACACTTATTAACAAGTTACACTAAATGTCATATATTGACAACCTTAATTATGAGTCAATTATGGTAAGAATTTATTTCCATTACCAATAATCCCTCACTAACAAACCAGCTGGAACACTCCTTTCATTAGGTGATACTCTAATCATAACCTCAGAGAAGCGTTACAAAACATAGCTACAAGCTCAA
>PVHY01007944.1:23023-64572 GCA_004024945.1 Uropsilus gracilis
AAAAAAAAAAAAAAAAAAAAGGCTAAAGGGCTAAACATGGGCAAACAACAAAAAGAAAGGAGACAAAGAGACCAGAGGGGTAGTGGTGGGGTGGGGTAATTCCATGGGGGTCAACAATTATGCAATCATGTATAGTACATATTACAAAATCCAAAAATAAAAAAATATTAATTATAAATAAATAAATATTCCATTTACACTGAGATGTAAACTCAGCACCAGTACACTATCTAATATTTGCTTACTGATTTGAAAACTTACACTTTCTACAGTGGAAAATGGTTAGAAGGGGATGGATTATAAGTTCAGTTTCTCAAGATTGGCTTTAATGTACATTGCCCAGAGAAAAGCTATTTGTTGCTGTCTCATGTCCTATTTCCTTGCTACTGTTTTTTGATGTCTAATGCACAATCAGATGTCTACACTATAAGGTGTCTATACTGTCCAAGTCCTTCTACAACAGCCAAGAGAATGCATGTTACTAAGAGCATCTCCTTCCTAACCAAACAACTGAATTCAAATCCTGACTAAGGAATGTATGTGGTGTTCACTTAGTTCACCAATATCTATACAAAAGAAATAATTTTGAAATTATATAGCATAGGTTGATCTGGAAATTAGATTGGAGAAATGTGTAAAGGACAGCATATTGATGGCACACTATGAATACTGAAGGAGGGGTAACAAGTTTCATGATTATAGCTTGCCACTAAGACTGATTTCCCTATCTTCTTTCTGATTTCCACTGAAGCCTAAACTTTGCACCATTTCCCCCTAAAACTATGTTCACCATTGACAGCAGGAGAAAAAGATGTATTCAGTGATCAGAGATGATGCCAATGTTATGGTGGACAATTTGGCTATCAGAATCAAAAACCTTAGCAATAACTTGAATCCTGCATAGTCTTAACCAGCAAATAAGCTTGAAGTCTATGAAGATGATGTCTAGGAATGTTGATTGATGTGTATTTATAAGAGCTTTGAAAGACAGTTAAATATCCAACAATAAGTGCTACCTTAAATAATTATCAAACACATTGACACTAAGATTATATAAAGAATCTTTAATGACATGGAAAGATTGATGAATTTAAAAAAAACAGTATCCACTATAAACCCAGTTTTGTCAAATAAAATAATAATATGCTTATGATTATTTTTGCACAAGATAGGAATCATTAGTTTGCAGAACTTTTTGAAATTCTACATGCTTTTCTCTGTTTTGTAAACATTTTTAAGTGACTATGTAATGATATTCAACAAATTTAAATATAAACACTCTCCAAAACCCTCTGGTCAAAGTGAAGCTGGCAGAAAGATTTTTAGACAGATCACTGAAAGAAAGATATTGGTTTATTCAAATAGCTTCCTGAACTATATTATCACAAACCTTCAGTAATAGTTCCTAGTATAGCTGATTACTAATAAAGGTAAATGAACTCTATTGTCACATTATACCCTGTATAAAATATATCCTCTTGGCAAATTTAATAGATGTTTTGCTCTCACAAAAAGACCTTCTGAATGGCTTTAACTTAACCCATTTGTCCTAAGCACTACTTAAACTCATTTAAATTTAGACAGTCCCATTATATTATTTAATCTTAGGTTGATGTTAACATAAGTAGAATATTTGAAGAATATGAAAGCAAGACATAAGTCATATGTATGACCATATTAGCTTTTCATACTGCAGGGTTTCATTTCATATCAAATACTGCTTTCCTTTTCCGTAGGTGTCTTGAAGCAGCGAATTTTCTGACCAAATTCTATTTCATTGGGAGTCTAACCACTACTTCCAAATACCACTGTATGATGAGAGATTGTGTCTTTAATACCCCTACCCTTTTTAGCACCACCCCTCAGCCTCTCCAACTGAAGTTCTCTTCTATGAAGAGGGGGGTAAGACTGATATTTTGGAGGCCATAACCTCTTAAAAATTATAATACTTCATATGTACACACACACATACCTTAAATATGGATATCCGATACATTTAAAATTCTCTATATTATAATTACTTTAATGCTACCTTTAAGAAAATTAGATTATTTTAAAAGAATATTCAAAATTTCATTTCATATTCTTTTATTTCTTGTTTTTATTTTCTTACACTAACCTCTTTGTTGATGCTCTGAATGTTTGCTTCACTTACCCATCACTTAAATCCAGTATTGAACAACCTGAATAACAAATGAATAAATTCTTGATCATATTTATCATAACACTAGATATTTGGATGGCAATAAGAGGGAATTCTACCATTCTCTTGACATTCTTTTCTTGTAGTCATTCTTCCAAATGCTCATATGTGAGTGAATTAAGAGTGGGGTGATGATCTTGAAACGGAGAAGAATTATAACTATATCTTCCCTTCCTTGCCAAAATTAACATTCACTCAGTCACTGGGAAGACAGACTACTGTGTCAGCGAGGTTACTCCCAAAGGATTAGGGCTCCCCATGCATCTTCTACTTCAAATCTGGAGGTCCTGGAGGTCACTTTGGTTTTGTGATCTTTTAGTCATGCTACTAAATATTAACATATTGTGATATGATTAAGAATCCATACTTTGGAACTCATCTGATTAGTATTAACTCCTATTCTCACTACTAACTAGGTGTAAAACATTCTATGTCTCAACATCTTCATCTGTTCAAAGGAGTAATAATAGTATTTACATTATAGGTTATTGTAAGAATTTAAAAATTCTTAAAGAATTTCCTGAAACAGAACAAATGCTTTAAATAAGTAGGTTAGAGGAGGTTATAGGAGAGAATAAAAAGGGGAGTAGTATGAATTTAGAACATTGAGATAAGCAAGAGTGAGATTACATAGGGTTTTATAGTTTCTGCTGTGGAATTTAGATTTTTTTCAAAGAGTAATATGAATCCATTGTCAATTACAAGATTGGATTTCATCAAAGATGTGAGGTATTTAGTACAATTCTAACTTATGAAATGTCTTTTTAACATATGTTTAATATTCAATACATAGAGATGATAGGTAGATAGATGATAGATAGGTAGATAGATAGAGAGAGAGAGAGAGAGAGAGAGAGAGAGAGAGAGAGAGAGAGACATGAGAGAGATGATACCAGTCAGTCTGGTATATAATTACAACAAATGATCTAAGATCAAGGACAAAATATTCAGACTTCGAAGAACATTAGTTAGTGACCTCTGAGGCACACAACATATAACTGGGATGACTGATTGCTTTATTAACAGCAGTAAAACATGGAGTAACCATTTATCTGAAGATTCCGAGATGAGGTTCAGGAAACTTGCCTATATAGGTCAGGTTTTTGTCAGTCCTAGCACAAGCAACAGTAAATTCCAGATGTGAATGTCAACTCTCTCAATATGAATAGCTCCACGAGAACCAAAAAAAGTGTTCTCTCTACTCAATTCTATAGATCTAAGTGCTTTGGGAAGAGACCAGTGTTCTTGTGCATGCAAAGTTAAATTACATTCCCGCTTATCATAATTGTTCCTTATTAAAAAACAAAACAATGGCTACTTAGAGCAATGCCAGCTCTTAATTAAAAAGAACTCATGAACCCAGAGCAAACTGAACCTGTTGCATTCCAAAACTTCAATAGAAGCAGGCAGAAATAACGGCAGGGCTCCAGTGACTGGTATTGCTCAGTTTACAAAAAATATGGTCACCAACCTCAGTCTGTGGGGACAAAATATGCCTAGGTTTACAAAACACACTTGTGAGATGAAGAAAGAAAAGGCAGTTCTGTGTTGCAGTACTGAAAAAAAAGACACAGAAAACATTTTACTATAAAAAATATGGAGTTATGAAGTCTTCCCAGTAAATATGAAACCTTTAATTCCAGGGGTTACAGAAGAGTTTATTAATCTCAAGAGTCACCCAAAGAGTAAAATTTAGCACTTTGTATTAAGTCAGTGTTGCAGATTGCCAAGAGCTAGCAAAATCTAAGTACTGATTCTTGTTAATCTAAAGAGCAAATATCAGACTTAGAGAAATGCAAGCAATAGAGATATTCAAAAGACAAATATAGATGTCTTGTTTTACAGGTGAGAAGATGATGTCAATATTCTTTATAGAGATATGACATTTATTATATCTTACTAAGTATAAAAACACATTACAGGCAAGCATATATTTATGAATTTCCATTTTTAGAAATATAATTTATATAGATCTATGTGGGCAGAAGTCTTGGGAATGCATGTTAAATTATTAATTGCTTTAATCTTGATCTCATGATAATAGCGTATGTGACCTTTTTCATTTTTTCCATTTTATATAGTCTTTGTTATAACAAATACACATCATTACATGATGCAGTTTAAATCACAAAACTTTACATAATACTTTAAAGACTAGCCTAAAAATCCAAGAATTTTGGAGAATTGAGTTCTCAACACATACAAACAAGATCACAATAGGTTGAAATGCCTAATTTTTACAATACTAAAGTATCTTGAGAATCCATATAAAAACATGGTGAACAGATTTCTCCATTTTATATTCCCATGACTTGGCTGAACTGGAGATCTCTGGTTTCGGGAAAGGTAGCAGCTGGCTGGCCGGACATCATGCTTCTCTGGCCATCTTCAGGGAAATTTCAGTAACAATGCTGAGAAACACAGAGTGTAAGCAGAGGCAAAAGTATCTGGATAGAGGCCAGCAAGCTTTTCTTCCCCTGATATCCAGTGGATGCTAAATTAATACTTGCTGAATGACTGACTATTTAACCAAGATGTAATTGGAGAAACCTTAGACACTGCAACAGATGTAGCTTTCCTCCAGGATGCCTTAGAGAGCTTTGTGATTTCACAGACACCTGCCCATGCATGACACAATCGCATGCTTTGCATCCCCCTGTCTGCTCACTCTGAATGGCTTAAGCTATTCTGGTATCAATGAGACACTGCACTCATGTCCACAGTTTAGAACCCCACATCAAAGTATTACTTTCATGCACAAGCTACATTAATCCAAAATTCACTTGCAAATGGTGCAAAGTTATTTCTCCAGACTTCTGTTCAGACTTTCAAGCAAACTTCTATTACAGTACAGTTGGAAGCTTCATCCCAGAATTTCCAGCAGCATAATCTAACATATAGAAGTATTATAACTTTATGAGGTACTTCTCAGAGACTTAGAGAATCAAGTCAGATTTTTACTTACATAAATTTCTTATCTTTCTAGTATAAAAAATGCAAAATTAAAATACTTTTCTAAAAAATAAACTACATAGACGTGTATAAAGAAAATAAGTTAATATCCTCTCATTTATCTAGGTCTGCACCATCTTATCAGGTGTCTGTGCAAACATAGGTTAAACAGATAAACATTTAAATGAGTATGTTTTCATCCACTCTTAGCAGTACAAGCTTAGATGATATCACAGTGTGGTTTGCATTAGAAACCTCAATACCTTCATCCTGATGTCAGCAAGGACCCATTTTACACACTCAAATGTGTATATGAACAATTGTACAGGTTGAGCTACTGAATTACTCTAGGGATCAACTAAGAAGGTTGGAATCACAAATACCACATCCATACAGGTGCCTTCCACTTCTGTCAGCTGAGGTGTATCTATATTATCATGATGGCTTTACAGATTTGAATCCATTTTCAACTGTACAACTTGAATAAGTTGCAGGAACTGACACAGCCTGCTGCAGTCCTCTTGCTCCTTTCCATACTACTTGCCAGGGTAACAACACTGTATGCATAATGGAAGATATTTTTAATTTGGAAATTAATGAGAGAACCCACAAAAGGCTCTTTTTTTTGTATATGGAAAGTTCCACTGGATCTACATTAAAGAAAGATATATTCTTTACTATAATCCCTCTGAAAGCTTAATGCCACAATTCAGTTTCAAAAGGCAGATGTTAACATAGCATATATTTTCCCTACCTATACTTGAAAACATTTGCAAACTCAAGGGAAACTTTTCCATTCGATGTACAAATGGCAATGGAGAGATTTTGTAATACATGCCTGTATCAAATTTGGTGTGGAAATGTGTTTTATGGAACTTGTGAAAACTCACATTTGAGGCATCTTTCTAAATAGGACCATGCGGAGCACATTTTATACCCACCAGGTTCCTGTACTTGATCTCTCTAAATGACAGCATATGGATTTCAGATCAAATTAAATGAAATGCTTAGGGTCTTCTTTCCATGCATTCCAAGATGCTATGTTCAATAGGAATAAAGAGCTTAACACTACACTTCTATAAGAACAAAATGAACTCTGTATGAATAAAACAGATAATAAATGTTTTGTTTCACCACTCATTCTACTAAAACATCAGGAACTAGTTTCAGATATATTTTACAAATGCAAAGAATTGCTGAAATGAATTTAAAACTCACCTCAAACATATGAGTATGAAATCTAATAATTTATATTTGTTTTTCTTTATTATTTTCTTGAAACAACCAAATTGTCATCAACAATAAAGTTTGTCATAAAACCCTTTGCAGTGATGTAGTAAAGAGAATTTCCATGCTATTTATTTAAAAGAAAAACATTTGTTGGCTTTTTTCCCACTGTCTTGCTCAGAACTGAGTTGATCCCTGTCTAAATTTTAAAGGAACTCTCCTTTTGCATGTCCTCCTAACCAACTACCTACCATGTTTTTTTGTTGTTGTGTTTTTTTTTTTTTTTCAAGATTTCCATTCTCTCTCTCCCTCTCTTGGTCTTTCAATTTTTCCACTCATCTCCTTTCTCAAACAAAGCTCCATTCTCATCTTCTGGGTGCTTAATTTATGCAGTTGTTGTTAAACTAACTCAAAATAAAGAAAATGTCAAGATATATTACTGTCCCAACAATATTTAGTTACAACTATCAATGGTCAATACTGATTATCAACAAAAAATAGGTGGGGAAGGAAGAAAGATAATAGTAGATAACTGGGATCTTCCAAAGCTCAAGGAGAGTACCTAAGACAGGCAGAAGTGTCTTTAGCACTTCGACACTTCAGTATGCACTATGCTGACACACATATGTAAATCATACCATCATCTCATGAACATATCCATGTTTCCAGACAAGGGAGGCACTGCTCTTTAAAAGTGACAGTCAGAGATTAATCTTCACATTGGGTACTTTCTACACATTCTAAGTAAGGTTAGTCCTGCAGGCACAACTAAAGAAAGAAGACCAATTTTCATAAATAGTACTCAGCACAAATGAGCCTACTTTTAAAGATCTTAACCATATACACCATTATGACTAATAATTGCTATATACTTGCCTCCTTTTCTGATTCAAATCCTAAATTCACAAAAATTTTCTAATTCCTGTCAGAGTGCTGACAAATCAATCACTAAATGATGACTGGGAGCAGGAATGTTTCTTCCAAATTCTCAGTGTTTCTTCCAAAGTCTCTAGGTTTTCCTTTACTCTGTAACTCTTGTTAAAAGGAAATGGTGGAAAGATCAGCTCCTCTTGGAATTCGAATATCAGTATCTCATATTTTGCTTCAATTACTAGTCAAAATTGTGACAATCAATTCTTCTGTAATGTAGTAAGTTTGAAATTTATAAATTTGAATTTACAGAAGGTAGGCAAGTTTGCAATTCAAAAATTCAAATGTCAGACTCTATATTCAGATTCTTAGAAAAGTCTTATTTGTTATTGACATCTGCATTTATAACTGAAACATAAGAGGTGATTGATTATCTAATCAATGCATAGAAAGCATTCAATGACACAAAATCAAAGTGTCAAACAATTAAAAAGGAAAACCAATATTCCAGGTTTTATAAGTACATTAAGAGTGATCCAATACTTTGTTATAAAAAATTCTCAAGATTCTTTTTCCAAAATGAGCTACTTCTGTAAACCACAGCTATCTCAGATCCCATCAACTACAAACATCCTGGATATTTTATACAACTTTACATAACTGATATTTAATTTTTTTTTCTCTGCCTCTCTTCTGTGTATTATGTCACCTTTCTTTGACTAGTTTAGTGCCTTCATTTCCAGGTCATCTCTATGTTCTGACTTCAACATATCACCTTTGCCTGATTATACATCAAAATATATTCAGAAACAAGATTGGGAGCGGATGGGTACACTCACAATTGAAAAGAAAAAAGAAATCACATCCATTTCCTCTAGTCTTAAAATGAACAAGTTCAAACAAAGAGACATAATCTCTCATAGCAGAATTCAAATCCAACTGTTCAAACTCACTTATTACACAATGGCCATTTGGTTTTAAAGAAGTCTTATAACTGTATTGCTACTTATTCAAAACTATTATAGTTTTTACTTTCCAAGTGCTTATTCATCTATCATTCATTAATCTTGTGGAAGAAGAAAAACAAATATTGCACTCTGTTCAAGACCACTCAACACTTTTACAGAGAGATCCTATAACATTTCAACATATATGGACATTTCCACAGAGTTTATATTTCTGCCCAGTGGGTTTGTCCCTTTAGGGTCAAGTCTTTTGTGGAACTTCCTTTAGTTACTTTCACAGTAATTACTTCCTATCCATTGCCATGTAAAGGTGATATAAAGACAGAGGAAAGAGGTACCATAGCCAATCTTGATTTAAAAAATAACTGCTTTTTAGTAGAAATAAATAAAAATGACTGGAAGGACCATTAATATAAACAATAAACTAAAAGCAAACATTAAGCAAATAATAAGAATTCTTAAGGTGTTTTATAAGTGATACAGTGAGATTACTGGCACATGACATACTAAAAGTGATCTTCAGCATCATAAATAACCATATTCTCCTCGACTATGAGTTACAATTTTGATATATTTGATAATATTTGATAAAGTCCCACCTAACCAAAGGTTTTCCACCAATCTCTAATGAGGGAAATATAAACAATTCTGTCAGAATTTGAGATTATTGAATTTTATAATCAAATAACTCTATGGATGACTAATATTATGCTATTGTTTTTATTCTATAGTATTAGATCAGCCACGATATCTGGTTTTTCTTTGATCATCATAATGCCCTAATTGGTTATGTTTACAGATACAGGTCTATACCAGTGGGTTCCTCCTTATATACCACTTTTTATATTTACAGTGACTAATACAAAAAATACAATCACCCAATAAAAGTATTGCTTTCATAATTTTTATTTCTATTTGAGTTTGCTACATGTGACAGAATAGTGGCTGCAACATAATGTCATCAACAAACTCTAATGACCCCCTGCTATGTGCCAGACCTTATGCATTGTGCTGAGGATATATGAATCCTTGCAGAGCCCACTGAGTTTAGATACTGACATATGATCAAGCCGTACAATATTACTTGTATTAAACTTTGTAATAATACAAAGTCATAAATGCCATGAGCCAGTATTAAGGCAATATCACAGAGTAGATAGAAGGACAGAGAGGGTGACAGAGATGGGAAGTTATTTCAAAATTCTAGAAAGTGAAATAATACCCTGTTTTACTTAAAACATAATATCAACTTAAATTATTTTAGTCAATTTTTAAATGTAATTTGTCATGTTTCCCACCATTAGAGTTTAAACCCATGATGGAGATTTCTACCTCTACTTGGTGACCTCAGTGTCTGAAACAGTACCTGACATACATTGGGAACTTGTTATGATTAAATTATGTCCTCCTAAAAATGTATGTTGGTGTTCTAACCTGCAATGCCTAGGAGCATGGCCTCATTTGGTGGGATTTTACAAAATTAAAGTTAAAGTAAGGTCATTAGTTTGAGCCTAATGATCATTAGTTTTCTTACTTTTAAAAATATAGAAATTTGGACAGAAACAAAAATATTCTATTCTCATGGAACAGAAGAATAAGTATTGTCAAAATGTCCATTCTATCTAAAATAATACACAAATGAATACCCATAACACTTTCAATGGTATTTTTCAAAGAAATGGAACAGACATTGCTGAAGCTCATATGTAATCAAAAAAGACCACAAATAGCCAAAGCAACCCTGACAAGAAAGGAAGAATGGTGTTATCAGTCTGCTAGAATTTAAGCATACTTCAAAGCTATAATGATCAAAGCATTATGATAACAGAGGAAAAAAATTCACAAACCAATGGGATAAAATAGAAACAAGAAATATTAGCCACATCAATATGGATGGTTAGTGCACAGCAAACAAGGGAATAATATACACTAGAACTAGGAAAGTTTCTACGACAAATGATTTGGGAAAGCTAGACAATCACATTCAAAAGAATAAGGCTGGAACACTATCTCACAGGACACAAAAGTCACCCAAAATTTATAAAAGATTTAGATGTAAAACTTGAAACTATAACATACCTAGAAGAAAATATAAATGAAACACTCCATGATATAAGCTTCAGAGATAGCTTTGTGAGTTCATCTGCAGCAGCAAGAAAAGCAAAAAAATATATATAAACAATTGGGACTATATTAAATGAGAATGATTATACATAGTGAAAGAAACCATAACTAAAACAAAGAAACCCCTAGTGAATAGGATAAAATATCTCCAAAGTATACATCTGACAAGGTACTAATACAAAAGACCTACCAATAAGTTAACTCAGCAAAAAGAAAGCAAACTACTCAATCAAAAAGAGTAGAGAGTCTTAAATAATCACTTCTCCGAAGTGGAAATACAGATGACCAATTGGCATATGAAAAAATGTCTATCATCACTTATCATTGGGGGATTGCAAATGAAAATCACAAAAAATACTATCCCAAACCTTGAGAGTGGTCTGTATCAAAAAGACCAGAATAACAAGCTCTGGCAAGGATGTAGAGAAAGAGGAATCTTGTTATAAATTTGATGGGAATATAAACTGGTTCAGTCCCTATGGAAAACAAAAGAGGGGTATCTAAAATATTGCAATTTAATCTGCCTTGAGATACAGCTATTGAATCCTTCATATCTACCCAAGTAGTGCAAAAAATACAGCATTTCCTTTAGAAATCTGTGCTTTTTTGCTTATTACACTTTTTACAATAGCCAAGTTATGGAAGTACCTAAGTCCCTGAAAATCCTATGAATGAAGAAGGTAAGTTATATAGAGAGTGAAATACTGTTCATCTATAAAAACAGATAAACTCTTGCATTTTGTTGTAACTGGGATAGAACTGGAGGGGGTCACACTAAGCAAAATAAGTAAGAAGAAATGAGACAAATGTGGATGCTGCTACTTATATGTGAAATATAGTAGATCCAAACAAAAGATCAGATAAAGCTGACCTAAAAACAAACCATAGAAAGCTGACTATAGAACTGAGGGAACCAGAGAAGGAGAGTGAAAGACAAAGGGGAAGAACTATGGGGAATGAACTGTGGTAACTGGGTGTGATGTGGTAAAAATACCTAAAGAGAAACCCTGTCATTCTAAAACACATATAATGATGCAAACCAATGCAACCTCAATTTAAATAACATGTACTTGCTCAAGAAAATGCCTCATCAATGTTAATCCACTATGTTAAATGATTATAGTAATATGATTGAGAAAGTAACTGTCACCAGTAAATATAATTTAGTTAATTTTAAAATGGAAAGTTCTGCTCTTAATATGTAGTCTCTGACTTACCAGCCAAGTTTTTAAAAATATGAACAGAAAAGCAGGATATTGGATGAATTAAAAAAAAAACAGTTGATTATGAAAGTATCTGCACCCTTTTGAGCAACTTCAGAACAAATGATTACTAATAAACTTTCCAATAATACAAAACGGTATGTCATGAAGGCAGAAATTCATCTGTTTGGCACATCACGGTATTCCCATGACTTGACCCAGAATCAGATTCAAAATGGGGACAAAAATCAATACGTGATTAATATTAATAGTGCTTACTCAGCCATAGTGTACATTTGTATGTACTTTCTCAATGGTACAGTCTATATTTATTTAAATTCTTTTGTTTAGGAAGAGTGTGAAAACCAACTTGATATATACTATATTAAACTTAATGTGTGTCCAGTTTTATCTACTAAAACATCAGAATATATAAATGAGTATTTGTAGAAATTTTATTGGCATCACATTCCAGATAAAGTTCACTAAAGCACAACAATGTGAATCTAATTCAATTTTTAAACTTCAAGTTTCAATAAACAACATTAAATGTTACTGCAACAATATCATTCTCAGCACAGTATGACTTCTTATAGCACTGTAGAGAAAGATAACCAAATTTGTAGGCAAAGGAGATTTGTTTTTATTTTCAACTTTATACAATATCATTTCACCCAGGGGGTACAGCTCAGTGGTAGAGCATTTGACTGCAAAATCACTTCACCCAATATACCTAAGGTGAACATGATCATTTTAGCTGCCAGATCTTTTTCTTTAGCTCAAAACTTCGTAGATGAACTTTTACATCAAACATTTTTGACAGGGGGATATCATTTCTAAAAGATTAATTGCATACAGCAATACTGTTCTAAATAAGAACAGGAAGCTTTTAAAAATATGCTAAAAATTTTAAATCTATGAAAATGTTCTTTCTGTACACCTATGAAATACCTTTAAAACAACAGGATAAAAAAAAATTCCACTTTGTTTATACTTAAGAACAGGTGTTGAGCCGGGCACGGTGGCTCGTGCCTGTAAGCTTCAGCCTATGAAGCAGCCAGGGCTAGGGATCGTGGTTCCAGTCCCGCCTGGGGCCCGTTGTGAGACCTAGCTCCAAAAACAGCTGGGTGTGGTAGCGTGCCCCTGTAATCCCAGCTACCTGGGAAGCTGAGACTGGATGGAGATTGCTTGAGTCTGTGGTACCCTGGGCAACGAATGAGAGCCTGCGGTTTCACGGGCAAAAATAGCGAGACTTTTAGTCATGAATGAATGAATGAATGGATGGATGGATGGATGGATGGATGGATGGATGGATGGATGGATGGATGGATGGATGGATGGATGGATGGATGGATGGATGGATGGATGGATGGATGAATGAATGAATGAATGAATGAATGAATGAATGAATGAATGAATGGGTGTTGAAAGACTGAGTATATGGAACTTGAGGGGATCATGTTTAGCAAAATAAGTCAGCAGGAGAAAAAAAATGCCAGCTGATTTCACTCAAATTTGGGCTATAAAAACAAAGCAAAAGAAGAGTAAAACAAACCCTAGAAATCCAAATGTTGAATTGAAGCTACTAGAAGGAGAGGACGAGGCTTAAGTATAGAAGAGGAGGTACTCTAGTGATCTGGTGACATATCTCTGAAGAGGTATGATTTATATTATATCTTTAATTATGTCCAGTGTTATAAACCAACGTTGCCTCAAATGTCATAAACCATTGCTAACTCAATTGAAAAAAGGACAATTTTAAAAAGCTGTAACATATATATATATGTTTTATATATACATATAAAACAAACTAAGGTGACTGACCCTTTAAAAACAAAATCAATATAAAAATTTTATTTAGTATGAGAGAAATGTGTGAAAGTATATTATAAATTAGACAAATGTATTTACCCCTTTATTAAATTTTCTTTAAATTGAGTAATATAAATCATACTTTATCTTCATGTTCACACAAACTCATACTTTATCTTCTCTGTGGCATAAACTAGCATTGCAGCATTTTCATGAATGGATACATTAATAGTAATATGGCCATTTATATTCAGATGCCAGCAAACCTCACCTTGAGGGACCCTATGTCTCATTGACTTGATTCATTATTAGTCTAACTAACAGGATTCCAGTTTCTCAGTATCAGTGTCCTATTTAGTTTTAATTTGTAACATCATAACCTTTGCTTAACCTCTCATTCAAGGAAGCTTTACAGTTCTTCTTGTAGACTGAAAAATTGCATAAATATTTAAATGTTAATTCTGAGCTAGTAAGAATGATGTCAAAATATCCCTTACAGCCAAAAATTCAGTGGATTTGGTGTAGTGGCATTATGATATGACCTAAAAATCTAAAAGCTGTCAATTTTTTCCCCTCTGGCTAAAATACTGTTTGTTCATGAAAGATTTTAAAATACCTCAAAGGTCTGAGGTCATACTCCCTATAGTCCTTTTTACTATAAAGACAAATGAGAACTTGTCAAATGGTTCAGAAAATTGTTCAAATAATTATGGAGATGCCAGTCAAAAAAAAAGTTGCATTTCCTTACTTCTTAAAATATGGCTTTGATAAGTCAAAAACTTTTCAACCTGCTTATCTTGTACATTACACCCACAAAATCCCTGAACTAATCATAGCTTATGAAAGCATGTTGTCAAAATAAAAAAATTATAAAGGTATATAAACTGAGATTAGATTAATTTCAGCAGTCATTCAAAGTAGTAATTTAAATACCAAACTGGAGATAAATGCTTCCACTACTAGGTAGCTATCTTATTTTAGAAGAATAGTATGAAAATTCTTGACAAGTCAAGAGATCAAATTTAAAAGTACTATATATAAGAGTTTTGGATTTGGTAAGACTACATACTCAAAAATAAAGTGACATTTCACCTGAAAATTTATTCCAATAGAAATAATGTTAAAGTAACCTAGTTTTGTCCTTTACCATAAAATTTAATGGGGCTTTTGTACAAAATATATAAAGAAATTTGTTGCCCCTTCTTTAATTTCTGAGATTGTTCCTCTTTGGATTGCCTTCTGGATGATAATTTCTTGTTGAATTGACCATTATTTTCAAAAACTGAGCACCGGTGGTTCTTGTACTGCATATAAACTCTTTGACCCATGTGGTTTGACACTTACAGGGTATGCCATTTGGAGTTGAATGGCAAATAGCATCAATTTCCAGGAAAAGTAAAACATTACAAAAATGATCAGCAGGATACCCTGTGAATTCAATCTAATTTGTGTGTGGGGGATGTAAATATTAGACACAGGCATGTATTACCAAATATTTCTGGTAACTTATATCTCTTGAGTATACACCCAAAATGGAGAAACAGTTCAGAGACCATATGCTCAGGACACTTTCTTAATTATGGCCTAAGGATTGATAAGAGTACTCAGAGGAGCTAAGTGACATTGCAGTATCACAGACACAGTAGTGGTGCAAAAGAGCTGGGTAAACATGCTGAGGACTTCTTTAGGGTGAAATGTGACTTCTACATTTAAATATTTTTTTAAATAATTTTTTAAAAATTTTGTGGGAGGAAAACAAATTACATAAATAGGTATACATATTACAATACCATAATTACAAAATTATAACCATGAAAAATAATATATTATTTACTGATGTATGAATTAAAAGTTTCAAATAACCACTGGCATGGCAAACATCAGATCCAGTGTACTAATTATTATTTATGGGAATGTATATTGGGGAATAGGATAGATGAGATATCCACAGAGAATGTCAACTATCTCTGTGAT
The DNA here is from genome assembly GCA_004024945.1 of Uropsilus gracilis. Classification (NCBI taxonomy): domain Eukaryota; kingdom Metazoa; phylum Chordata; class Mammalia; order Eulipotyphla; family Talpidae; genus Uropsilus; species Uropsilus gracilis. The sequence goes on from PVHY01007944.1 coordinate 38,353, forward strand.
GGTTCTTTTTTTTAATTAATTTTTTTAATTTGCATATATATGTGTATTTATATTTATATTATATTATTGCATTATTGTGTACCCTGGGGCTTTCCCACTTCACTCACACCTGTTAACCATTCTGATCTTTTGTGCTCTTCACCTCCCCCACCTTCTTCCCCATATAAGCAAGACCGTCCTGTATTTCTCTTTTTCTGTTTGACTTATTTCTGCTAATATGAATCTTTCTAGTTCCATCCATGTTGCTGTGAATGACATGTGTTTGTCCTCCTTGATTGATGGGTAGTATTCCATCATGTTTATGTACCACATTTTTTTAGCCAATCATCTGTTTTGGGGCATTTGGTTTGTTTCCAAATCTTGGCAATTGTAAACAGAGCTGCAATGAACATGCACGTACATGTGTCCTTTTGAATTAATCTTTTCATGTCCTCTGGGTAAATTCCCAGTAGTGGGATTGCTGGGTCAAATGGTAAGTCCAATATCAATTGTTTGAGGGTCCTCCACACAGTCTTCCATAGTAGCTGGAACAGTTTGCACTCCCACCAGCAGTGTAAGAGAGTTCATTTTTCTCCACATCCGTGCCAACATTTGTTGTCTTTTTTATTTACATGGGCCATTCTTACTGGTGTAAGATGGTATCTCAGTGTGGCTTTAATTTGCATTTCCCTGGTTATTAGTGATGTGGAGCATTTTTTCCTATGCCTTTTAGCCATTTGTATCTCCTCTTTGGTGAAGTGTCTTTTTAGTTCTTCTCCCATTTTTTGACTGGGTTTATTGATTTGTTTTTGTTGAGCTGTAGGAGCTCTTTGTAGATCTTTGTTACCGGACCCTTGTCACTTGTCTGGAAGGCAAAAATTTTCTCCCAGTCGGTTAGGTTTCTTTTTGTTTTGTTTATTGTCTCTTCTGCTGAACAGAAGCTTTTTAGTTTGATATAGTCCCAGCTGTTTATGTTTTTTGCCAGCCATAGTTGTTTCCCAAAATGGATTTCCGTGGTGAAATTCATGAAGGGTTTTGCCCAGGTTTTCTTCTATGTATTTTATGGGCAAAAAGTGGCTTCTACATTTAAAGGGAAATTAGCCCATGGAGGCTGGTTAACACCCCTTCAATCAGATGACATAAAGAAGAGTGGAATTAAACAATATAGAAAACACAATCACCTAAAGCAAACAATGGCAGCTTTAGAATGGAGAGGGAGGTGGGAAAGAATAGTGCAGTACTGCTATGCACTTGGTACTGGGCCTAATTATCAATGTGGAAACCCAAACCCAGATGTGTCCCAAAAACAGGGTTATTAATTAACAGCTACATCCTCCAGTCCTTTAGACTTACTAGGCCACTTGTATTCCCATAAATTACTTAACTGTACTCTATGAATTAAAAATCTTTCCAAAATTATTTGAATAGTCACCTTAGATTGTTAATGTTTAATCTAAGTCCACAAAAAACACCTAATTATAATCATCAGTTCACAAAAAAAAAATGTTTATTCTTTCAATTGAAAAAAAATGCTAACCAAAGTTCACTATTTCCTTCTTTAATTTTCTAACTTTCCACACAATGATGAAAGAATATATTTCATAGTGGATGATAACACCTTTTAGAACCCGGTTCTCTGCCTGATGCCATCAAGTCAGGATCTGTGCTCCAACTTTATTATGGGTTGTAAATTTCTGATTCCCCCTGGGGAAGATGTGTCACAGAACTTTGATCACAAGACACATTTAACTTTTAATTTTTTTGAGAGATGACTAAAAATTTCAATAACATATTTTCTTTTTCATCATTAAAGGCATTTTTAATTCAGCAGTGCAATTTATAATCATGGATATATAATATCTGGCACACATGTTGTATGTTTTGAATGAACTGACACAGAGTCAGAGACATTATAAAATATATTTAACAACTCTCACTCTCCAATATCCAGTGACAGAAAAAGAGCAGATTCTCAATAACTACGTGTTACTTGGAAGTGAAGTGAATAGACATATTTCTATAATCTCAAGAACCTTTGCAGGATTCTAATTTAGAAAAAAAAAATCCTCTGAGAAATTGAAGGGTAACAAAAAGCAGCTGAGAGTTGAAGTTTAATTTATTTATTTTTGCCTATAAATAACTCTCCTATCTAGGGTATCAGACAATGATGTGTTCTAGTTAATCAAATATTCTGGTTAATAGATTATTACTCCACTTAATTCCATGTATCTATCACTGATTATGAAAAATTAAACCACAGTAAAATATACTTAGCACAGAAATTTGACTGAAATAAATTATTATCTTTTCTTTGACTCTAAATATACCATATGCCTCACATTATCATTATGAAAAATCAAGCACTATAGTGGAAAGAAGGACCAAGTAACATTTTGATTAATAAGATATCAAATAAATAAATTTTCACATTTCATTCTCTTTAATAAATAAGTTCATTTTATTTAACAAAATAGTATTACATTTATTTTACCAAATACCATAGTACCTTACAATAAATGATCTCAAAATATATTGTTTTCTAATGTTCTTTCTTCTTATATTCTTTGAAGAGACAAAATGATATTTTTTTACCCACTTTCACTAAAGATGGCATCAACCTTATTTTTCTAGTGACAGTCTTGATGGACTATTTTATAGTGATAATTGATGATCATTTAATAATATTCTCTCAGTGTGATTTATCATAGTTCAAACTTTTCTCAGTCATTAATTATGTTACTTGTGTTGAGATTTTTGTCTTCTTTACTATATATTATATATATATATATATCTGCCAAAGGGTTTATCAGTATGTGAAAGTATTTGTTTGCTTATTTTCTCTTTTCATTAGTTTAATTGTGGCAGCATTAAAATACTATCAGGTATCACCAATGTAGGGTATGTATCACCAGTGTAGTGTATCTATCACCAAACTTTTCATAAGCCACCTCCATAGTCCAGTGTACCCTCTTCACTCTTAGTTCCAACCCCTACCTCACCTTCTTACTTTGGATACTTCAGTTTTCAACGGCTAAATTTTAACAATGTCTTTCTGGATTTGCTGGGTACCACGGCAGATTCATTTGAATCTTTTGGAAAACGTTTACAATTCTTTCAACAGAGGTTTCCCAGTTTATATTACCATCAGTCGTGTACTAAGGTGCCTTTTTCTCTCTAGCCTTACCAGCATTTAATGTTTCTGATCCTTTTAAATCAGACCATTCTTGCAGATGTGAGATGATATCTCACTGTGGCTTTGGTTTGCATACCTCTAGTGATAAGTGGTGATGAACACTTTTTCATGTGTGTCTTGGCCATTTGTATGTTTTCTTTAAAAAAGTGCCTATGTAATTCTGCCAATTTTTTAATTGGGTTGTTTTCTTTTTGTAGAAGAGCATGAATTCTTTGTAAATCTGTGATAACAGCCCCTTGCACATGTATGGTACAAAAATATTTCCCATTCATTGGGATGTCTTTTTGGTTGGGTCACAGCTTTTGCTTTTGTAAATTCAGTTGCATGTAGCTCCATTTGGTTTTTGTTTGTTTATTTGTTTGTTTATTTGTGCTGCTGGTGATAAATTCACAAAGATGTTCCTTATACATATGTTGTGGAGAACCTCACCTAAGTTTTTTACTATGTATTTTATTGTCTCTTATAAGTGGTTTTGAGAGAGGCGGACTGCCACATGCAGAAGAATAAAGTTAGATCACTATCTCACACCCACCATACACAAAAATTAATTCAAAATAGATTAAAGATAGGAACATAAGAACTGTTTTTTTCTTTCTTTTTTCTCATGGGAAAGTAGAGTTCCCATGAGAGCAGAAATTAAGTGTACCTTGTTCCTTACTATATTCCCAGAATGCAGCACAAAACCAAGTTACATCATATGAGGCTACAAATTTTGTGGAATAAGTAAAAACACCATGTATATTTTTATTTGCTTAAGAATAGTTTGCAAAAATAAGTTCTCACTTGCTGTGTTTTGACTCTAGTTGAATAAATATACTCAAATTACAAAATCTACATAGGATAAAAGAATCCTGAATGATTCTTATAAAAACACTTGAAAAAAAAAAAACTTAAAGTTGCCAATGAAAGTATGATGACAAAGAGAAGGACTAAAAATAGCAGTGATTAAACAGGAAGCATATTGAAAAAATGACTTAAAAGTCTCAGGGAAGAATTGAGAACAAATGTAGAAGTAAGACTATCATAGACTGGGGCTTATCAGCAATAGTGAGTAGTATTTAGAGGATAATTATATTTAGAATTTAGAAGTTTGGAAGAGAAAAAAGGGAGAGTAAGACCACAGCGGGAAATATCAGTACATTAGCTCAATGAACCCCAAACCATGAATATCAGAATAATCTTAAAGCCATTTTTAAATTTCCAAGAGTCAGTCCTGAAAATTCTCATTCAACTGAGAATTTTCTGATAATTTCTAAATAATGATGGTAATGATAATACTTTGAAAATCTCTGCTGTATATAAATTAAACTATATTACATTTCATAGAACTTATAGAACAAAAGAGATATAACTCAAAATGATTGGTAATGTTTGATGGTTTAGTCACATTATACCTAGAATTTATAAATTCATAAATGTCAGAAAATTCTCCAAGATATTACACCTACATCTATGTCTAATTTTCTGAAGTATTCATCCTATAACTTTCAATTTTGTTATATTATTTATAAAACTGCAGTGACCAAATAAAGGAGTACTAACATAGAACACTCTCGGTTTTATGTTTTTCTGAAATCTAGGTTGAACACAATCCAAGCATATTTTATTCAATTGACAGGAGAGCCATGATGTTATCAGAGTTCATAACTAGATTTTTATTGACTTCTTATATAACATCTAGTAAAGTCAATGGGATTACACCAAATATAGTTGAAAAATCTAGAAACATTAGTACAAAGTGCCTGCTAATCAAAGTTCCCCAGATTTTTGGTTGTTTTATCTTATTGGGTCCTCAAATCAAATCATCCAAATTACTTGCCAAGTAATATAACTTCTTGCCCCATCCAAAGTTGTTATGAGTAGAACGTATTTATTTTCTCTAAAACACCTAACTGGTGGGAATATTATGGTCTGGCCCTGAAATATCCTTGAAAACGATGCTCTCACAATATTTGCTGTGCGATATATATATGCAATTAATTTTGTTCTATAGTTAAGTAACCTCTCAAACTTTTAGAACCAATAATTGTTAAAAATAGAAATCAAGATTACATAGAAATTATCTTTGAATGACGCTTGGAACTCATTGTAAAGATCTAGGTATGTTTCAGGAAATACATAGCTCCATGTTTAGACTATTTAGTCATTGTTAGCCCCAGAAAGATATTCAAAGGTCTCTTTCAAAGTCTTTGTGTGATTCTTTAGACTAGTAATAAGCATTTAGTGCTACAAAGAAAAATACATAAAAGAATTTATGAAGAGGTTTCCTCTCAAATTCACAAAAAATATTTATCTACATCCTTGCTCATTTCTTATCAGTAGACACTATAAGTAGTGGATCTTGAGTTGTATCACATGTAAGGTAAACAGATAATTCATATATAAAACCAGTAAATTTTATCTGCCCTATCTAGACCATGTCAATATAATGAAAAGCAAATGAAAACCATGGGTGTAAGCACAATAAAAATGTGGAGTTTCACAAATTTACGAAATTGTTATTTTTATATTCTAGAAAGGCTATATAAATATCTGGGCGTTTATTGGATTTTTCAATATATAGTCACAGAAAGTTTGATAGTTGAGAGTTTCTATAAAAGATTCTGAATAGATTAAGACTGGTAATGAAAGTGTTTCCATTAAACATGTGTAGTTCATTAAGTTATTCCACATGGTATCCAAATCATTAGTATCTTAAATGTAGCAAGGAAGATTGTGAACCAGTGATACAGACATAAATCTATTAGAGACAAGGTTACTTTCCATGAAACAAGTGTTCAGCTAACTCTTGCTTTGACTACAGAACACTTCCATTTATATGCTTTTCTACCAAAATTTGTCACTCAGTTTTGAAATCGTAGTTTCCTTACAACCGTATTATGGTTTTTTTAATAGAAACACATGGTGCAAATTGACTGTTAAACATTCACATCTACTTCATTTAGCACAAAGCACTGAATCACTGTCTTGGCAATAATGAATTTGCTTCCCAGATTAAATCAAACTAATTATATTCTGGTTACTTGACTGTGAAAGTCATGTGACACCACTTTTAATTTATTTATGCCATATTACTCTTTGGTTAAGAGAAGATCTAAGAATATGCTGTTCAATGGAGAAGGTCACTGCCATTATACAGACATTAACATACTTGTGATTCAAAATGTTATTCCTGGTAGTTTTATTCCCCCTGTGAGAAGGTTTGATTTGAGATACTGACACTAACAATGTCTTTTAACTGCATAATTCAAATATTACCATGTGTAAAATTATAGTAGTTTGTATGCTATAAAGAAGTTGAAATTTGTCAATACATGTTTCAATTCATCAAACTTAGAAAAGAGGAGAAAAGAGCATTTATCATAGCTACTACATGACATAAACATCTGCTCATAATAAGCTAATCAAATTAGTTTGTCAGGCAAAAGGAGAATCAAAATAGCCCAAGACAATTTATACAGACTGCTGTAAAAATATCACCAACATTTCTTCTTCTCCTCTCATTTTTTCCTCTTTCCCTTTATTCTTCCTCTTCCTTCCCTTCTTAAGCCTATTTTTATCTGTCATCCATGGTTTTCTACTACCTAAATTCCCAGGTTCTACCAGCACAAATATGTGTCCCATGCTCTCCATCTTAGACTTCTGGACTCATCCAAATTAATACATTTGCCTGTTTTTCTCAAAATTCTCCTCTCATTAACTTGCCTTCTTGATTTGATTCCCCCCTCTTTATAACCTAATCTTCTGATCCCTTTGAACTTTATCACAGAATATTTCTCACCAGCCCATCACTTTTAAGTGAGCAAATCTGTTTATGAATATCATCGCTTCATATGACTCCTTCCATTCTTTTATTATTTCTAACTTAAGACTACTTGAGAGAGAAATAAGACTTACAAATTAGTCTCATGTACTTCCAAACCTTGATAATGATATTTATTTTGTATTGTGGCTGTGTGCAAATAAAGTAGTGATTATATATCTCAATTTATCCACCTGCAAAATACAGATAAATAACATTAAGCTCTTGATATTAAAATTAGTGATCACTTCTGTAAAAAATATGAGTGCATGATATATTTTAAGTAGTCTTTAGGTTGTTCCTCTGAATTGAATAGTCTTTTATTTAATCAAATTATTTCTGTTCTTTCAAATTGAGAATTCTAAAATATTCATAGTAACGTAAGTCACATTTTAAACAGCTTTTTATGTGTTGCTCAGCTTCTGCTATATAACAAATCGCCATAAAATGTAGTTACTTAAAAGTATTATAAATACTTATTTCCCTGTAATGTTCATAACTGGACTGGTCTGGTCTCAATAGCACAGGATGTTCCCATGGACATTTTTTGGACCTCAGTTGGACTCATCGTGTGATATCTTGGATAAGACAGTAGGATCTATTTTTCTCCCAGAACTCAATTTTCAGGGTCCAGTCCTTTTCTTCAAATGGTAGTAGAAAGACTCCTATCAACACAGGAGAAAAATCCCCAACGGTTAAGTCATTTTAGTGTCACATATGAGGTAGAGGAAGTGCTAAAAAGAACATAGTCTTTAATCCTGACAACCCTGGATTAAATTTCAGTTCATAATATTTATTTACCTAATGATATTGAGCAAGTTTTCATGATTTATATAAATCAGTCTTCATTTCTTGTAATGAAAATCAGCAGTACAGGGTTAATGACAGAATTAAACAAGATAAATATATAATTTGATCAGTTCAACTTCTGGAAATTGATAAAATAAATATTCATTTCCTTCCACCTCATCTGTCCTTAGAGCTTTTTCTTTACCCCCAATACAATACAATAAAGTTTCTGCCTAAGAATTAAATATTACTATAGTAGTTATATTGGTAGAGCCAGGACATCAAAAATGTCATACCTTAAAATAAGAAATAATATCTACAAGATCTCTCACTAGTTTATATTAAACTTTACTCTATCAATTACTGAAAAGCTAGGGATTCATAAATAAAGATTCAAGGACCCAGAGTCAACTAACAAGTCTGCTTCTTGTTAGGCATTCCCTGATGCCTTAATATAGATTTGATTAAAAAAAAATGAAAAACTTTATTAACAAAAAACAAAAATATTTACTTTATTTGTGTTCTCTGAATTATACATTGAAATTGTATTTAAACATGTGAGGTGTACTTAAGGAGTGGAAAAAAATATGCACAAGTAAAACAAAATTATTAGAATATTTTGTGTTGACAAAACACCTTTGGGCCACACAAATCAATAACAAAGGTAACATGCACTGATGGGTAAACCAATATTAATAATGAGATATGAGAAATGAAAAAGTGCTATGCCTCACAGTTTCTTTAAAATATAAAACTTGTTTTGAATATTATATATTGGTAATGATTCATATATCCCTATGTCAAACTCTTTATGTCTGAAAACAGAACTACTTCTTTGAATAACATGGATTTTACCCTCCAATAACAATATTCTACTTCTTGACTTCTTAAATCAGATATTTCTCTGCCCAGCTCCATCCTACCCCATTCATTTATCTTCAGAGGAGGTAAACTAATGTTGTTGGTCATGTGTAGAACACTGATAAACTATACTTACTAGTGGACAGAAACACAGAGACATCCCAAAAGCATGATAAACAGGATGTGAGGGCGGTCTGGCTGTGACATCTGTCACCCCATTGATCACCATGGTTGATTCGGCTGATCTGGCTGGCTAGGTGGGTGTCCCCTTCCTCCCTTACAGCTCCGTGTGCATCCCTCCCAAAGCTGCACTGGGTCGAAGAGGACGGCCTTCCCCTAATAGAGAGGGACCATTCTTTGGTCGAGGGTATATGAGTAGCTGCACTCCCCTGTTTGAACCTCCAAACAAGCTCTCAAGCAAGGTCCAAAAGCGTGATAAACAAAACACAGGCCCTAAGATCATGCAATCTTGTTTTGTTTGGTTGGTTGTTTGGGTGGTTGGTTGGTTATTGTTGTTTGTTTTTGGGGGAGTCTTTTTGCACATGAAGATTGGTCCCTTAACAGTTTTCAAGGAAAGACTCAAAGACATACTTTAAAGCCAGTCCTTGAAATTTGATGATATATCTGAGCATTCAGAGGCAGATGGAAAAAACTGAGAATGAGGTTTAGGTAGAAAGCACAATGGTCTATGGTGCCAAAAACCAGTACTCAGTAGTGGGAGCGCTATCATGACTACTGAGAGGGGAAATCCCACTCTTTCAAAACACTAACAAGTTTGTAAAATAGTTTCAATCAAAGAAATGAGTTTCCATTTTATGTGAACTCAGCACCTAAGTGAGAAGTTGCTCAAGGCTTAGGTGACATGGAAAATACCATTTGGACCATGAACCTGGAAGAGCTGATCAGAATCAGCCATAGAGCATCAGACACTCAGTCAGCTATCCATACAACAGCTTGCATTGTCTCAATTGTGTTGCTACTTACACACATTGACTTCTTCAGGAACTCTGTGAGAAAGAAATACATGACAAGACCTTCGATGGGCATGCTGTATTTGTTGACTCCAACAATGAGTGTCAGCACAATTCTTATGGATTTAATAAGTATATATTATAGATAATATTTGGAGATTTCTTAATTTAAAAGCAGCAACCATTAAAATGTTATCATCTAAACAATGAACAATGTTTTGATTTTTCTCAAACTCCACTCCATCCTATACTAGATAAAAACTGTTAGTAAGTCTGAGAATCAGAAGATCCTATAGAAATAACAATTCTTGTTCCATTGAATTAGAGGTATGAAAAAAATCTATTCATATGAAAAATTTATAGTTTTCCATCAAACAACTAGCAAAAATTTAAAAAATCACAGATTTTTCCTAATTCTACCAGTACAACTTACTTAGGCAGAAGACAGAAGATAAATATTTATGATGGAAAATGCGGAACAAACCTAATATACATAGAGCACTGGATATAAGTATAAACTGCTCTAAGATAACCTATATTACCTTACTTCTTATGAGTCCATAAAGTTTAGAGGTATTGTAATTGATTCAAGGCTGCACACCTACTAGGTGGTGAAATCAAGATTCAAAACAGGCAATGGAGTGATTCTAGAAACTGTAGGATTAGCTATTCTCCAGTTCTGCTGCTTTAAATGAACATATCTCACTATGGCTACAAGCTATTCAATTGCTGAATCTGTGAGATACTGCTGTGTGAAAAGCAATTTGTTGGCGGGAGGATGCATGACATACTATGATGCACCAGTGATGGTGCCTGTCCTCAAAGAGTTAACAGCCCACATTGTACAAAGCATCACAAATATGTGATATCAAAACTGAATTTAATTTTACAAGTGTTATATAAATAGTGGTTAAATAAATGATATAATGTAGAGAAGAGTAGTAGAAAAAATCCACTGGTGAGAGATGCATAGAGTACAAGACTTTTACTTGCAAAAAGTTTGACTAAATGCTCTTGAGGGATTTCCTTCACTGCAATAGAGAAAATCTTAGACCACAAGGTAGATGTTAGTGCTAGACAAAAATAAATGACATGACTTTCTCTGGTGCACAGCTGCGGACGAATCATCAGTAACATGCCTTCTCCTGATTGAAGTTATAGAAAAAACAGCTAGTCACTTCAAATTTAGATGTCTGTACATATGATGCCCACATGTGTTTTTGAAATATTTATTAATCAATGTAAATAAATGAATAAGATCAAACTTTTCACTAGCTACTTGGTTTTGATGAATTGTCATCACTTACTTCTGTTCTCTCTAAATAGATTAGGCATAATGACTTCAATTCAGTGTATAATTATTCCACATCTACCACATTCAAGGCAAGGTAGTAGGTCTGGCTGCATGGCAGTGTGGCTCATAAAGGTGAAATAGCTCAGTGACTGCCCCCGGGGGAGATTATACACTAGTCTAGTAGTCTGTTGAGTAAATAAAGTCATTTTAAACATAACCAAAACAGGAAAAAAAAAACCTTCAAATATTTGGAAAACCATCTGCCTCTGTTCCTTTAATCTGGGCTACAAACTTGAGTAATTGGTATTCATGAGGTCATATTCTCAGAGCAACTTGTCCTCCACAAAGAAAATCACATTATGCACATTAATAAGCATGGCTCTGGTTATTTGTGCAAATAATAAAGATGATATTTAATATATAATCATACTAATTTTCATAATTTTCTTGGGCCAAATGATATCTATTATTTTTTTAATAGTCATGTATTTATTCTCAAAACATACAAACATATTCTCAGAGAATAGAAAACAGGACTTTGACTCAGTAACTTAAAGATGACACAGTGAGTCATCTGTTTTGGGGCACTTAGGCTGCTTCCATGTCGTTTCAATTATAAATAGTGCTGCGGTAAACATCCAAGCACAGGTGTCCCTTTGTACCCACATTGAGGTCTCTTTTGGGTAGATTCCCAAGAGAGCAATTGCTGGGTCAAATGGTAGTTCCATTTTCATTAATTTGAGGGTCCTCCATACAGCTTGCCACAGGGGTTGACCAGTTTACATTCCCACCAGCAATGTAAGAGTGTTCCTTTTTCTCCACATCCTCGCCAGCACTTGTTGTTGCCTGTTCTTTGGGTGTGGGCCATTCTTACTGGTGTAAGGTGGTATCTCATAATGAAAAAAAAGCAAACAAAAGTCATGAGGAAAAGACAAAACAAGCTAAGCACCAAACTGAAGCACACAATTATGGGCAGGAGGGAAGGGAGGGGGATGGGGGGGGGTAAATCCCTGGGATTGCAAAGATGTGAAATTTATATATAAATAATTTTTTTTAAAAGATGACACAGCCAGTTCAACATGTCCCCACATTTATTTAAAAAAAAAAAAAATCCACTGGGTGAGAGATGCATAGAGTACAAGCACCTGTTGGCTCAGGGCTGCACACAGTTCTAAAAAGAGTCTTATTTCTTTTATAACCTAAAAGGGCAAAGAACTGTCAAAATGACAAGAGTCCAAGGTCCATAATCCCCAAAATGCCAGATACCCTGGCCATCTAGGACAACAACAGTGCTGGTTTAGGTAGTTGTGGCTTTGCTGAAGAAGGCCATCCAACAGTTTTCTGTTTAGTCTGGGAAGCACTGCCATAACTGGCAAGTGCTGAAGGCCCGATAGATGCCAAAGCATTCAGAGGGGCATTCAGAGGGGCAGAGCTGAGCCCAAATCTATGTTCTATGCTTCCAACAGTTCTTCTCCCTTTAAAGTCTCACACTCTGGCTTTTAGAGGATTTTTGTTGAAAGGAAAATAAATTCACCCCTATTATTGAAGCAGTTCTTTCCTTGGTGTAGGGATAACAGCTCAGAGCAATCAATCAGTAAAAGAAGGAAAAAATAGATCACTGGTATCTTATGAAAGTGATGTCATTATACATAAGAGGAACTGCAAACAAATTTTACAATTTAATAGTTACGCTATTCAAAGTTCCACTGAAGCATATATTGAGTCTTGGCACCTGCTATTACCTGAGAGACAGAAGAAACTGTGTTCCCTGATATTTTTCTCTTTGCTGCTGTGGATCCTAAAAGGGAACCACACTCCAGACTAGCAAATAGTCTGCAAACAGTTTTATTGCTATGGACAACCTATCATTATAATAACTGAAAAAAAATAATCCAAAATGATCTGAAAATATAAAATTATATATACAGTCAAAGTAGGCTTGCCTAGGTTTTATTTCAGTATAGTTCATATGATTTACTTGAAATTTTTATATATCTTTGCAATTTATTTTCTTATCCCTAGCTTTAAAAAAATGATGAGGCTCTTGTATAGCTCACTGACTCTTTTGGAGCAGATTGTAAACTGAATTTCTATAAGTAGTTTCTTTTTTTTCCAGGAAAGTATTTACTTTTGAACCAAATTCTATATAGTTTAACCAGCTGGGCTCTTAGGGAAGTTCTCTGTACTAGATTTAAAGAAACTCCCTCTAGCTAAGTGTGAGAATCTTTTCCTCTTATCTGCAAACAGCATTCTGCGATTAAAGTCAGGCAATTCATAAGGGCAATTCAGAAGCTCAGACAATTGTTAGCTCAGAAAAAGGAGAGGAATAAGACATATTTCAATACCTTTTCTCTGACATTGCTCATATATTCTGAAAAGTATACTTTGAGTGCTTTTGTAAATTTTCTGAACATTTTAGGAAAATCTCTGGTCCAGAAGAAACTAGTCAGCATGACTTTTAATAAAAATCAGGTTGCCATATATCTTGTTAAACATCAACAGGTACAGACCTTTATTTTGCTTAGACATGATGTAAACATGCTCTTAGAGCTAGACAACTCTCTTTAGGGCTATGTTCTCAATTGTCAAGATAGCTCAAACCTTTACCTAATGACTCTGGGATTGAATGATAAACTGGCAACAACAAATATAAAATTTAAAGATAAATTCATTTTTATTGAACTTCATGGCACACATTAATCTCAAAATAAGATTGTATCATAATTACTTATAGTTTTTCAGTTGAATGTAAGCTAGAAAGAATTTCACTATTTTTATTTCTATGATCCAATGTGAAATTAATAAATCAAACTACAGAGTGTATAAATAGAGAGCTCAGAAATAATACATGAGTAGCAGTAAAGATACTTCTTTAACTGGAGAAAGAAAAACTAAACCATAATTTTCAAAAGACATCTCCTCTACCGTTCCAAATTTGTCACACTTGCTGACATTTTTCCACAATCCTTGTTATCCAAGAAATCCTTTAAAAAAAAAAAAAAAAAGACAACTACTTACTTACCCATTCCACCTCCTGGGGAGAACAGAAACACCTATTTACACTAAAAGTTTCACTGAATGCAGTTTACACTATATAATGTCAAGGCAAAGAACTAGCAAGAGAGGATTTTAATATACCCAGAGGGGATATTTTACTTAGAAAAGGAGTACCTGAGATCTAGGCCACTAATAATTAAAGTAATTAAAGTAGCACTTAAGTTGCTGAGTATCACAACAAAGTAAAACTGAAGACGGGTTTAAAGTTTTGGAAGCTTTTGACACCAATTAAAGGTTGACAATTTTCATTGTTGCTATTTTCTTAAATTTCTTCTTTTCTTCTTAACTGAAATAGCTTTTCTGTTTGACCTTTGTCCTAAATAAACATTTATTGAAATACACTTAGGTCAATCAATCTTTTTAGTGCTAAGACAATTTACAAACAAACTTACTGCACCAAAAATAACCAATATAATCTGCTTCCTACAAAAATCTTCCAAAGATACTCTGTATGGTTTACTAACATCTAACATACACATATGTAACATACACAGCTTAAAAGAAATACCTTGAAATTCTATAAGCAATAAAATTAACAAGACTAGAATAATTACTATTTTGCCACAATAAAAAGATCTGCACTGGGCAGACACTTGGGAAAGTCATATTTTATTCCTTTTTAATGGAAGAACAGAATAAAATAGCTCCATTGCTTTTTGATAAATAAAGTTTGATCTTCCCAGACAAATTAACTACATTGTCTCATTAGGCAAGGATAAATAAGAAAAAAAAAAGTTCTTGAATCTATCAGGCTATTGGAATTACCAAAAAAACATGTAGAACAGAGTTCTCATTTACCTAGAGTAGCAATACCAACTCTGGTGATCCTGAGTAGAAATTCCAGTAATAGGTCAAGAAACCTGTTCATGCAGATGTTGTTTATGCATTGGGGAAGAAGGCCCAGGAGGATTCTGATGCTATTGAGGTTTGAAACTCAATGAAGAAAGGATAGCCTCCCATTTAAAAGCAAATCCAGATTGTAATCAGAAGACCAGTTCAGTCAACAGCCCAGAAAGGGAGACACAGCTAGTCTTCAACAAATGTCACTGGTAATTAAGTTGGCTGCTAATGATTATAAGATATTTTGGTGCAAATGAAGGCCACCATTCCACTGGTATTTTGTCCCCACCATTCCACTGATATTTTGTCCTAAAGTAGCTACTTGGGGTCTTCTGTCACTTATAAACTAAGCATAATTTTAAAACAGTTTAAAGGAAAAGTAAAGTTTCCTTTTGCTGTGTATAGTTCATCTATTGTTTATTTATCTCTTTTAGATAAAGAAATGTAGAAATATTTTATTATTATATTTAAATCAATTTGTACACACAAAACTTCCAAAATAAGCAAATTATATAGATTCTGTTTTTACCCAAAGTCAAGACAGGTTCAACCTTTATAGCATTTCTAGGTTTAAAATTATTTAACAATAGAATGATTGTTGTTTAGTTTTGTTTTGTTTTGCAGATACACTTTAATGAAATAAGAAGCTACTTCATTAGAACATTATAAAGAAATTTCATGATTCCTAGATGGTTCTTTCTCCAAAATAGTCACATAATCTTAAAATTTAAGAGCTGCTTGAGGAAAACATAGTGTAACAGAAGTTACAGAATAATCAATATAATATATTTATAGGAGAGCTTCAGAATTACTCTGATCTGGTAATAGGTTGCAGAGTTTGTCTCACAGAAGCGGTGCATTATAACAGAATGTGCATCATGCATGGGGTAGAGTGCAATCCTAGAATTTTGGTACCCAAAGAATCATCTTCAGATAAATTGCATTAGCATTTCCAGTGTATCAATTATTTAGGATGGGCCACAAACTGAGGGGGTAGGTTTCAGAGACCGCCCCAGGGTCTACTGGGTCACTACAGTTTGGTTATCATTCACCTTTCCAGGGAATTGACTACACATGTCCTGTCTGTAGAGAGCTCACATAATCTTCTTGTGGATTACAATAGCCTTTATTTAAAACCACAGTGCTTGATGCATGCATTTATTCATCTAGTACTTATTGACTATGTCTTAAAGCAGGGAGTGTGCTAGGCTCTGAGGTATAATGATCTAGAAAACAGCTCTGTCTTTTTTCCCAGAGTATACAAGCTATCCTTTCTGGTGGAAGTGAAAAAATGCAAACAAGGAAGCAAACAAATAAATACTAACTATAAATCAAGATTATGGAAACATATGAAGAGTTCTTATATTAGACCAATTTTAAAATTATATTAATAAAATTGGGTGTTGACAGAGGAAATTTACATTGGAGAGGATAATCAGTGCATCTGGGGAGATACAAGGGAAGAATGAAGCATCAGAGTGAAGGTTACCCCTGAGGAGAAAGCTCCAATGTGTTGTAGAACTTGAAGGAGGTTAAGCATAATTTAACCCAAGTAAATAGAAGGGACTGTAACAATAAATATGTTGAAAAAACTTCAAAAACAGGTATTAATTTTGTTTACAATTGTAACACCTCTATTAGTATTTTATTAGGTATGTCACATGGGGGGGGGATTTTTTTGTTTACCCATCTGGTTTCCTCTTGTAGTGTTCTAGCAACCAAATTAATATTAAACTGATTAATAAGCAAAAAGAACAAATGTAATTGCAAATGGAGAATCTACATGGATATAAATTCTAGAGTAAATGAGACAACAGTGTTGTGCTTAACTGAGTTAAAGGAAGGAGCAGGTACTGGGATGTCAAGGAGAGGAGAGGGACATTCATGACAAAATTCATTGACCAAAAAAAAAAAAAAAAAATCTGATGCTCTGTGACTATATATGTACCCTACCAGTCTAACCATGGCCAACTCCTCTGACAGGTTGTTTCAGGAGATAACCCTAAGTAGGAAATCCCCCCAATCTTCATTCTTCATAGATAATAGTGTTAAAAATGACTCTTGATGTCCACAAGGCCTCTGTTGAAAATAGCTTGAATTTATCCACTTGAAAGATGATATGTCTTGGTAGGTTTGTTCTAGACATCTTCAGGAGGTCTCCTGAAGCATATTGGAAGGATGTACTTTCAGCAGCAACAACAGATTTCCTGTTTCAAAAATCACTTCGCTGAAATACAATTCTGAAGAGAGACATAAGTGGAGATGAGGAAACCAGTAAGGTAGAAGAGAAAGAAGAGGAATGCTGAGCTGGAGTGATGGTGGAAAAGAGAAGTGAATATATTTTAAATATCGTGTAACCCATGTATACAATATCTATTTCTGTTCTCATATTAGTTTCCTAACTACCCCTAATCAAAGGAAATTCAGAAGCTATTGCTTTGTTTTACCTGCCATTTCATCATCTAGATGCCTCAATTTTAAATGGGATGGTTTTCTTAATTTCTTCCTCTTCAGACTAAGTACATATAGGAAGATGACTGACTTGAGAACATTGATTTTGTAACCTGCCACTTTGCTGAAGGGTTTATTGTTTTAATTAATTTTTCCATGGATTTTTTTTTTTTAGGTTTCACTCTTTATATTATAATACCATCTCAAATGACAGCTTTACTTTTTTTTTGAGTTGAATTCTTTTTATATCTTTGTCTTGACTAATTGCTATAGCTAGGATTCTGAAACTGAAGCCATGACCCAAAAATGGACAGTTCATTTATTCATAAAATTTAGGCATTGCATTAGCTGTGTCTAAAAAACACAAAGGTAAAAAAGGCCTATATAGGAAGGGTACTTTTACTTTGTTATAAATTCCAAGTGTAAACCGAGAGGAAAAAATGTATCACCTAGAGGGTATGTAGAAAAAAATTAAAGCCTTTAGGTTTTTTTTTTTTAATATATACTATTTTTTCCCAAGTTCAAAAAGTACAAAAATTTTAGGGTCTGGAGGAAAAGGACCCAAAAGCAAGTCTTCTGGGGTTCTCCCAGCATTGGCCCTGAAGGACCTAAAGCTGTAATAGTGGAGGAGAGGTGACTCTAACAAAGCGTTAAGTCCTCGTGCCATCCAAATAAACCCAAGCTAAACCTTGTGCTCGGAGTGATGAACAACCAAAGGACAAGGACATAATTTGGCAATTGCAGACTGAGGTAAACTTCACGCAGCTCCCTGAGGAGCAGAAGTGTGGTTCCTTTCTGTTTGGGGTACTTGTGTGGGTATTAACTGTTAAACTCCTTGTTTTTCCCCTTATTATAAATAAACCTGTGTGTTAACCCTTATTGCTGTTTAATCTATAAGCAAGTGCTTGTGCACAAGACAAAAAAACCCACATTAACAAAAATTTTTTAAAAAGTAATCCCCCATCCAGGCAACAAAACTGTTGAATAGCAGTGGTGAAAGTGCACATTCTTGTTGTGGGCTGTATCTTAGTGGGGAGGCTTTCAGTTTTCATCATTGAGAGTGATACTAGGTGTGGGTTTGTCATATATGGCTTTTATTATGTTAAGATATGTTCCATTAGCCACAGTTTTCGAAGGTTTTCATCATAACTGAATGCTGAATCAAATGTCTTCTTGGCATCTATTTATAAGATCATATGGTTTTTATCTTTTTTTGTTGTTGATGTGGTGAATTATGTTGATTGAATTTTGGATGTTGAAGCATCCTCATGTCTTGGTATAAATCCCCTTTGGTCATGATGAATAATCCTTTTAATACATTGTTTTGTTCAGTTTGTTAAGATTTTATTGCGGAATTGTTGTATCCGTATTCATTAGAGAGATTGGTCTGTAGTTTTCTTTCTTGTATTGTCTTTGGTTTTGGTATTTGAGTAATGTTGGTCTCATAAAATGTGTTTGGAAGTGTTGTGGCAACCAGAAACAAGGCGGGCCAGGCAGATTAAAAAGGATTTTAGAGTCCTTTTAAGTTTTGACAGACTCTATTGCAATCATCCCAATCCAGGTGGGTTTATCATTGGTTCTAGCAGCTTAAAGAAGAATGTAAGAGTCCTTGGCATCTTCACAGGATTTTTCGTAGAGAATAGGGGAAAAACAGCAAGCAAGGAAACAGCCACTTGAATCTTTTCCCCACCCCAGGTTACTTGGCCCTTTTCTTTAATCCCCTCCTCCTACATCCACTGACATATGGGTATGCCCACTGAACCAGGTGTACACAATTACGGGGAAGGCATAATATCATATGCGTCCATCATAAAGATTAATGATGGAAGGTGTGTACAATCATGGGGAGGGCACAAAATCACAGGTGTCCATCATAAAGGCTAATGGTGGAAAAGCCCTGATTATTTACCCTACACAGACTGTTAATGCTGAATCAAGAGACTAGCTACAGGCAGACCATCAGGCAAGGAAGTAGGGTGCTAGGAGTCAGATAGCAATGAAGTCTCCCAGGCCCCTAGATCTCCAAGTTCTCTCTCAGGCTTCTCTTTTCTCTCTTATGATCTATCTCCATGTTGTGCTTATAGAAATGTGTACTTTGTGCTCTTCTTTTCCCAGCCCAGATGTCCATAATTACAGTTCCACCTGCCCTGAACGCATACCTATCAATCCCAAATGTCTATGCAATCCCTGTGCTCACACTCCCAAATACTTTTTGCACCAACACATTAACATGTATGGCAATGAAACCTAAGAGGAAAGCAAGACCATAGGTGGCAGCCATGGAGAGTAGTGGCAGGAAGATGGAAAAGAGCCTGGTCACTCCATTTTCTCTAAAGGAAGTAGGAAAAACTTTGAAAGGGTTTGAGCAGGATAAGTATTAGTCCCTCTGCAGTAGTCATCTGGTATACTGGACTTTTATTTTGGGGGAGAGTTTTCATTATTGTTTCAATTTTTTCCAGGCTTTCAATTACCTCTGTATAGTTTTGAATGCTTGTATGAGTGTAAGAATTTGTGCATTTCATGTAGTTGTTGAATTTGCATATAAATGTTCATAGAAATCTCATATTATCATCTGGTTTTCTGCAGTGTTGTAACTTCCTCTATTTTTTACTCTATTTACTTAACTTTTCTCCATTTTAATTGATGAGCCTAACTAAGTTTTATTCATTTTTATCTGAAAAAAAAAACCAACAGCTTTTGATGTCATTGGCCTTTTGGACTACTTTTTTTTTATTTCTAATTTATCTATTTCTCCTCTAACTTCTATTATTTATTTCCATCTACTGGTTTTGAGATTTTTTTTCTATTTCCTCCAGTTGAGAGGCTAGGTTTATTTGGACCCTTTCTTGTTTTTTTTTTTTTTTTTTGACTTTGACCTGCATTGCTATATACTTCCTTTTTACTACTGCTTTTGTTTTATCCTATACCTTCTGGAAGGCTGTGTCCTCATTATCATTTATGTTAACGGATTTTTTTAATTTTCTTCTCTGATTTCTTTTTTGATCCAATGGTCTCACCACTAATTCTCTTTGGATTTTGTTTTTTGTTTTTGTAGATAATTTTTAGTTTGTTAACATTGCAGTTAGAGAAGATGCATAGATTTCAATCTTCATGAATTTGTTAGTAATGTCTTGTGAACTAGCTTGTGTTCAATCTTAGACAATGACCTGTGTGCATTTAAAAAAAAATGTATATTTGGATTTGGAGGGTGCAGGGCCCTATAAATTTCTATTAGACACATATGGCCTAATTCTTTAAGTTTTATGTGCTCCTATCTATTTTTGGTCCAGTTGATACATCCATCGGTGACAATGGGGTTATGAAATCTCCAACCACATGTACTTTCCTCGATGTCTGTTTTCAGGCTTGATAATTTCCAAATGTACTTTGGTGTGCCTTCATTTGTAGTATAAATATTGATGAGTGTTATGTCTTCCTGATATCTTACTCCCTTAATCAATATATAGCATCTCTTCCTGTCTCTTGTTAACTGTAAATTCTTTTTTATGTGATTTAAGTGTAGCTGCCCTTGCTTTCCTTTGGGTCCCATTTCCTTTTAGCATTGTTTTCAAACCCTTTATTTTCAATCTATGTTTATCCTTGGAACTTAGCAATATTTCCTGGAGTCAGCAGAAGGTTGAATTCTGTTTTCTAATCCTACTAGACATTCAGTGCTCTTATTGGAAGAATTAACATTTTTTAAGTGACTATCTTACTCAAAGCAATATACAGATTTAATTCAATTTCTATTAAAACTCCATAGCATGTTCCAAAGAATGGAGAAAGCATTATTAAAGTTTATATGGAGTAATAAAGAACCCTGAATAGCCAAACTATCCCTAACAGAAAGAACTGAAGGTGTAATGTACCCAGACCCCTTTTTGCTTCAGTAGTTTAAAAACAGCTCAAGCACAGGAGCATGACTTCCAGTCAACAAATAATTTGTCAAGTTTCTCCATAGAAACAGAAGCTACCAATATTTAGTAACCAAAACCAGAACATGGAGGCCAGGACGTCATGATGTGCTCCTATGCTCCCCTTGTTCCTAATGGCTGTTCCTGCTGCTGTATCCCCACTTAACATTTGCTTTGACAGTTTTAGATATGCAGTTTTCACCCTTATAAAACCCTTGCTAAGTTTTGCTCAGAATTGCTCTGTTACCTGAGGGACAGTTGCCACCAGCTAATAAAGTTTTGAGACTTAATTAGAACTTTGACTCAGGTTTGTTTCTAGGGGTACCCCTCCAACAAACTTCAAACTATACTTCAGCTATTGTAATCAAAGCAGAATGATATTGGAATCAAGAAAACCATAGAGAAATGGCATAAAAGAACCAGAAATAAACTTAGAGGTATGTGTTAAAATAAAGGGGGTAGAAATATAAAATGAAGAAAGTTTTTTCTGTAAATAGTGTCAGGAAACCTTGACAACCACATGCAAAAGAACTAATCTAGACCAATATTTCACATCATGCATAAAAATTAGCTCAAAAACAGTAAACTTAGGCAGAGATTTGAAGCCATAAAATACATAAAATAAAACTTAGGTTGCGTATTCATTGACATTGGATTTAAAAATGTGTTTAGCGACTAAACTACAAAGGCAAGGGACACAAAAGCAAAAATACCAAGGTAAAATTACCTTCTTTACAACAAATTAAACTATCATAAAAGGGAAGGATACCCTTCAGAACAGAAGAAAATATGTCTACAACATATTTCTAATGAACAGTTAGTATCCAAAATAAAGAACTCATAAATCTCAACAAGAAAAAAGTAAACAACATAACTTTAAAAACAGGCACATGATGTAGTTACATCTCCAAAAGACATGTAAGTAACAAATAGGCACATGAGAAGGTGTTCATCATCCATTATTTTGGGGGAGTTACAAATCAAAACAACAATGAGATGTTACCTTACACCTGTTAGAATGGCTATTATGCAAAAGACAGACAGCAAGTGTTGGAAATGATATAAAGTGAAAAACCCTTGTATATAATTTGTTGGTATGTAAATTGATGAAACATTATATAAAAATAGTATGGAGATTCCTCATGTATCTAAAAATAGAAATTTCATATGAAACAATTACTCCACATCTGGATATTTAGCAAAAAATAAAATAAAACAATTCAGATGTATAGATAGATAGATATAGATTTATATAGATATATAGATATATGAACACCCACATTTATTGTAGCATTACTTACAATAATCAAAGTTGAAACAACCTACTTATGCATCACAGATGAATGGATAAAGATAATATTGTGTGTATAGGCAATGGAATACCACTCAGCTATAAAGTAAATAAATATTGAATTCCTGCCATTTTCAACACATAAATGGGTCTAGTGGGTATTGTGCTTAATGAAATAAGTCTGACCAATGCTATTTAATTTCATTTATATTTGGTAGAGAATACAACCATATTTTTAAACTAAATAATGAAAATAAACTTTTAGATCATATGCAATCAGTGATTACCAGAAGAGAAATGTAAGGAAGATGAATAAATGGAACAAAAGGTAACAATTGCATAAATGATAAACTTGGACTTTTGGTGGTGAACCTAATGTTCACTACATTATATGTGATGATTTTTTAATGATTCATACTCAAAACTTGTTAATTGGTTAAAAAATAATTAAAGTGGCATTTAAAATAGTATGATAAGATTTATTTTCACGTTCAACTGCTGAAGAAGAACAAGCTCCAATCATAGGGAAAGACCCACACTGTCAAAGATAGTTTGTTGCTATAGCATTGCAATACTTGAGATTTACTACTTATTAAAATGCAAGAGGCCATTATTCCCCCCAGAACAAATTTTGTGAAGAGATGAACCTAGGAAGCTTTTAGCCCATTTCCTGAATCATAAACAAAGAGTTCCATACACAGCAACTCTACAAAATATAAAGGGGAGTATATTATATGATCCTTATTGAATTACTTAAAGCCTCAGAGAAGCTCCCTTCAGAAGTGATATAAATCAAAGGTAATGCTTCCATAGAAAAGCAATCAAGTTTTTAAGAGAATATCTTTGTTCCTGAGGTTGCACAATAAGATTTAGAAGCTTCCATTAGAACCTTTGATATAGAGTATACTTAAATAATTAAAAAAAAAATCAGTCTGGAAAAGCACCTAAACAGATTTATAAGGGAATCAAATCTTTTGGTTTCAAATTTTGGATATTTTATTGAAGTACCTAGTCATCTACTTCATGAAAATGCATACAATACACACACACACACACACACACACACACACACACTCCTTGATAATAGCAAGTTAGTATTAAATTGGATTATTTCTAGCATGTTTTGCATTTTAGCATTATGGTATAGTTTTTTGAAAGTGTATTTTATGTGCTCTAGAAGGAAATTAAACTCCTAACAGAAATTAAATTTTAAAAAATAATTAAGCTTAAAGAACATAAATCTAGGAAATACTGGGGAAGATGTTTTTAAAAGTAAATTTACTCCCCCTCCAGAATCTATTATATTAATAAAAATCTATAATATTAATAAAAAACTTACCAAGAGGTGTTTTAAAAATGAGGTAAAATAATAGTGACAACCTGGCTAAAAATGATTTGCTGCAAGATATAAAAATCTTCAGAGGTTCTATGAAACAACATTCATTTTATTTTCTATCATTTCTTTGTGGTCAAATATTTAATGACCCTCCAAATCTAAACATAAATGCAAATATTACATGCTTTTGAAACTGACTTTTGGCACATAGAATACTAACAATCATTTCCAATAACAGCAAGCTAAATGAACTGGCTTTTTTTACTTATATTCAGAATTTGGGTAAATTGAAGTATGATAGAAATATTGTCTTTTTCAGAATATATCTCTGCAAAATCTAATACAAATGCCCCTCTTTAGGAAGTCTCCAAGAATAAATTATCATTCAGATAGAAAGCATTTATAAACTGATACTTGTGCCTATACCTGTGCCAGATAATTTAAAAATGCAAAATAGCCACCAGGGAGATTTTCACATTTCAAAAAGCCTATAGTTAGAAGACTAAGATAATTTATAAAAATATGAGTCTAACTCAAGATAATAAGTGTATTCAATTCTATGACAGCATTAGAGGTGTTCTAAGAATTCAGAGACATGGAAAATCAATCGGATTTATCAGAGTTGTAGAATTTGGTGAAGAAAAGTGCATCTTAACTTAGGCAGGGAGATTTAGACTTAGTGTGATAAATTTTCAGAGTAATTGTATGCATTTTTTTTTCAGCAGAAAAATATAAGAAACCAACACTGGAAGAAAATTTATGTGATAACAGTATGCAGGAAAGCTTAGATGACAGAAGAGGATAGGCTAAGTAGAATTCCAACACAAATACCTCAGGGATATATGATATGATAGAGGCCTGGGTTACCAGGTAGGTTATGGGAATAGAAAATTGACATTTTAAAGAAAAACTTGACAGGTTTTCATAACTAAGTGGAAATAGTAGGGGGTGATTATTACTTAGAATATATATTACAAGAGTTAACAAACAGGCAGCTATTAAAAATAATAACTACTACCTTAGTTTGTGTTTTCCAGAAAGCATAACTGAGACAAGGACATGGATCCAGTTATTTATATGAGATGAGTTCCCAAGAAGACAAAGTGAGGAAAGAGTAGCAGAGAAAGGAGAAAAGTCAGCAAAAACTACCATTAGTGGTCCTGTTTGCAATTTAGACAAATATAGGGCTCAGGACATTCAGGAGCACTATGACTAGTCTATTTCAGAATTGTCTTACGAGAAACTGGGCACCTTGCAAATACATTTACTGAATTCACCATTGTTTAGAAAAGCATCATGATAGCATTATCCTCCTAGAACTTCTAACTCAAACCAGCCTATGAGTTGAGCAGCCTCTCTGCTTTGAAGAAAGACTTGAATGGCAAAGTAGGGGAGAACCAGGTACTGGTCTGAAATGCATCATTAGTGGTGGCACTTTATGGCTGCAGCTGCATTGCCATCCAGGAGGTAACACCAGAGATCACAATGTGAGCAGCTGTTACCATCACACATAAATCAATCACCTGTACAAAGAGCACCACATAGACAGTAGCCCCAGAGTACAATGAAACTTAGTGATGAGTAACTCAGGGTATAGACTCAGGTGTCTCCGTGTCAGAATTCAGTGTTCTCCTCTATAAGACTTTGAATTTGTTATTTCTGCTAAACTTCCTCAGTTCTTAAATAACATATACCAATTATGAAAACTGCATAAATGCTCTCAAGTAAAATAATAATCCCAATGAAAAAAGGAACCACACAAAATATTCTCATTGAGCTGTTTTGTAAATTCCCAGGGAGATTCATGGGGTCAAGCAAAAAGTCAAAATAGTAACAATTTTCAACATATGATGGACAAAATTGAAATCAGTGAATTGATATTTTCATTCCAACGATAGTATGTGATGGCTCTAATGAAGAAATTCAATAAATCACTGAAATAACAGAATTAAAGAACATGTGTAATTGCTGAATATCATCTCATCCAACTAAAATCCTCATTTTCATCAAGCTAGTAAAGAATCACTCTGCAGTCATTATTCATGGTCTCTGGTTTCTGGAAAATGTCTCTACAGAGTGTGCTCCTATCAACACTAAAGAGGATAGTGATTACCCCGCAACACATGCAGACTTTCTGACACAAACTCTCTAACTTTCAGATCTCACAAAGGAATGCTGTACATTCCTTTGTATAGCAAATGCCTGTCATTAGATGCATCAAGAACAGAACACTAACATAAGCAGACAGTACTAAGGGGAACAATTTCAAAGATAACTAAAGATCAAATGAAAAAATAATCCGTTTGCATGTCATGGTCAATGTCCACATTCTCCTTTTGTCATTCTAAGTACAAGAAGCCAGTTCATTCGTTGGAGATACTATAATAATAGCTATAATAGCTCAAGAGGAGGAACTCCAAAAAAAAAAAAAAAAAAAAAAAA
>PVHY01007945.1:0-64457 GCA_004024945.1 Uropsilus gracilis
CGTCGGGCGGGGGTGGGGGTAGGGGGTGGGGGGTGGGGGTGGGGGTGAATTCTATTTATAAAACTAAGCTCCTTACAAAGGTTAACCCCCTTTCCAAAGTTGTAACGCATGGTGTTCCTTTTTCTCCTAGTGGATTTTTCTTCCTCGCTTTTAAAGTGTCGTCTATTTTCCTCCTTCGGTCTCACATCTTCCTTTCACTCTCAGGTTTTTCATCAAACTTGTCGGGAAGGTAACATTCCTCTCGTACTTTTCTCATCACAGGTGATTAATACATCTACAAACCCTTCTAGCCTTGCCCTTTCTCTCTGGCAGTTTGCAACAGTATTTCAACTGCACCCCTTCCCTTGCCTCAGGCCCGCAGCCCCACACTTTGCTCAGTTCCCCAAATCAACCCTGGCCCCCACAGTCTGCTCCCCCAGTCCGTCAACCACAGCCAGTCAGAGCCCTGGGCTTCAATTTCACACCCAATCCCCGGCCATCCCCGCGTCCCCGCCCCACCCCACCCCCTTATGGGTGACGACGCCCCAGGGCTGCCAGCACCTCCACCCGCCCAACCTAGTCAGGTTTCGGGTTTCTTCACCGACAATGCGCGCCGTCCAGATTCGAGAGCCAATCTCCCGCGTCCTCCCTTTGCCCTCTCTGTCCCGCCCGTTTACGGCCTCGCTGCCAGCCCCTACCTAGCCTCGCCTCTTTCCCAACCTCTGTCCAGTTTCCTCTAATCACGCAGCCCAGCCGACCCCTCATCCAACCCAAACTCAGAACACGGGCCCCGCCCGTCCTAGTCCCGCCCACGAGGCCTCAGAGCCCGGCCGGCGGGACTCTGGTCCCAGGAAGCGAAGTAGTCGCGCCAGGCAGGTGAGTGGGCGCGCGCTCTGGGACTCCAGGCGGAGTGACACTTGCGGCGCCATCTGGAGAGTCGCGCCATCTGGGGAGTCGCGCTGGACCCGGCCGCCTGGGACGGTGAAAGGGGGGTCGGCCGCGGCTCACAGGTCGCAGCCGCGCGCTAGCGGGGTTAGGAGGAAGAGCTGGGGTTGGATTTCCTTCGGGAATAGGACTCACATTCCCCAGGCTGAGGCTTGAACCTGGGTGACTGCGCCCCCAAACTCCCGGCCTTAGGGAACCGCAGGGCCACGGCAGAGCGTCCGCGCTAGAACCAAGACTTTCCTCTGGAGAGGCAAAAACATAGAGGTGACTGACCAGCGTTGGGATCACCGGACCGGGTCTTCCTTTTGTCTCTTCTGCTCTAGATTTTGAAATTTTGTCTGTAGGAAGCAAGGTGCCGGCTGGAATTCGTCTACGACAGGATTCAGCATAACAAAGCTCACGGTGCTAACTGGTCACACGCGTGAACGTAGTGAAATCAATAGGTTTTGAATAAGAAAGAAAAGCAGTCCAACCTATTGCTTTTGGAGATCGAGCATCTCTGAAGTGTGAGCCCCCAATCCATATGGAAAGCACTCACTTTGTAGGCACTCGGCCTCCTCCGCGACTCCCAGAGGAAGGCAGCGGCACAGCTTGCTAATGCTACACAGAGCTGTAGACCTATCCTTGGAAAGGTTCCACTCAGGGCCGGGCACAGTGGCTCGTGCCTGTAAGCTTCAGCCTATGGAAGCGGCTGGGGCTAGGGAGTCCTGCTCGGGGCAACACTGCGAGACCTAGTCCCAAAAAATTGCTGGGCATGGTGATGCGCGCCTGTAATCCCAGCTACCTGGGAAGCTGAGGCTGGGGATTGCTTCAGTCTTTGGTACCCCGGGCAACGTGAGCCTGCGGTTCCACGGGCAAAAACAGTGAGACCTTGTCTCAAAAAAAAAAAAAAGTTCCACTCATCTTGTGCTAAAAGCTAGTTCCTGCTAACTTGAGCTAACTTGAGCTAGGGAGGAATACGTACATACTTCTGAAACAGGGCATAAAGAAGTGGGCGACCAAAGAAAGGCTTATAGGCCTGCTTCTCTGAAGCAGGCTACAAGCAGTTCCTTTGCAATTACCTTTAACCATAAAGTAGCCACTTCTCTCTACTAAGTGGGCTACACACTCTTCATTAGCATTTTCACTGATCACCTTTACCATTGATATGCAAACATCAGCTACCAGCTTCTCTCTGCTTTCTTTCCCTCTTTCAGACCTAAAAAGAAAAACTTTAAAAAACACAGTTTAAACTTTCCACTTGTGGGTTCTTACCACCATCCCCAGCCTTCTCAACCAAAATACCAAACCAATGCAAGACTATCAGTGCAGACTAATTTATTTCTAACAAAGTGATTTCTAATTATCCTAATAACTACAAAAGAAACATGTAAGACTCAGAATACTTCAACATTGTTCAAAACCTTTCTCAGCATTATCCAAAGTCCTTTCCCAGATTGCCCAGAAATCGTCAGTCTCTCAGTCCTGATCATCTCACCAATGTCCAGTCAGAGTCCATCTCCAGACGCTTGAAGGCATGTTCCTTTGGCTGCTCCCTTGGCTTGCTCCTCCTTGTCTTCCACGCTGTCTTCTCCTTGTCACCTTCAGGTAGCAGGAACTCCATGGTGCCGAACCAGCAAAGTTCACTTTCTTCTCAGGCCTAACTTTTGCACGGCCTCTTTCAGACACAAATCAAACTCAGCAAAACAAACTCCAACACAGAGTTCAAATCTGCAAACTCCTTAACTGCATCTAGCACACATACTGCCAGCCTGGGCCAGCCAAGGGTTGCAGGCCCTCGGTGGCCACATGGCCAAGCTCACATGGCTCACATCTTTACAAGATGGCCAATTCTCATCTCTCCTCCACTGAACCTCTCTCTCTATCCGATCTCCATATTGGAATCTTCATCCCTCTTTTTGTTTGCATACCCTTTATATACCCTGATTTCCCGCCTTCCAGGAAACCTGTTTCTCCTTAACCATTTCACTTCTTTGTCCCCCTGCATCTCCCTGAAGGGAAATTCTACCTAAAGTCATTCTCCCATTTTAGCATACCTGTACTTGAAATCTGCAATCTTAAACAGGAGACAATGTGTGTGTGTGTGGGGGGGCACACCCTTATCACTTCCTGAGAGGAAATTTTTTTTTTTTTTTTTGAGACTAGGTCTCACTATTTTTACCTATGGGACTGCAGGCTCACATTACCCAGGATACCACAGACTCAAGCAATCCCCAACCTCAGCTTCCCAGGAAGCTGGGATTACAGGCACGCACCACCACGCCCAGCTATTTTTGGGGAACTAGGTCTCACTA
Source organism: Uropsilus gracilis (assembly GCA_004024945.1). Classification (NCBI taxonomy): domain Eukaryota; kingdom Metazoa; phylum Chordata; class Mammalia; order Eulipotyphla; family Talpidae; genus Uropsilus; species Uropsilus gracilis. The sequence goes on from PVHY01007945.1 coordinate 3,219, forward strand.
CGGCCCCCGCCTGGGCTTGAACTGCAATCCCTGGCCCTGGCTGTGATTTCCTAGGCTGCCACCTACAGGTACGCGCCACCATGCCCGGCCCTGAGAGGAAATTTCTAATTACCCCCTCACAATCCCATTTTCCCAGAATCTTTTAGCAATTTCAGGATCATGTCTCCTGCCTAATAAATGACTGATTTTCCCCCCCCAGTGACTATGAGGCTTATTATTCCCTCTGTGCTTACCAAACCACAGCACCTTGCTCACCCCTTAGATGCCCTCTGTCATCTCAGTGAACCTTACAAGCTACTAGAAGCCAACTAGGAGATAGGGCATGAGCATAGAGTGGAAAATGATCTTTGTCTTGATCAGACTCTTGTAGCTGGTGAACTGCTTACTAACCCCTAGCCCTGTTTGCATTCACGTACCTGTTCATCTTCCTTGAACTTGCAGTTGATCTGAAATTTCTGAACTTTGTCAGATTAAATCTCTCACTACCTCCCTGTTTGTAAAGCATTGCAATTAGATCCTTTGGAGTTAAGACCAGATTATAAACTTTTTTAAAGTGATCATCTATCCTTTGCCTGCCTTTTAAACTCTGGGTTCTTTCCCTACCAATTCATCAGTCTTCTCAACTTCAGATAAACCCCAAATTTGCAAAACAAATCTGTGTCTTTATTATAAACCATCCATTCTAAAAATAGTAAATTTGACCATTTAATTTTCCATTGATCCTGTGGCTTTGAATGAAGTGCTTACCTTCTATATAACAAGCCAGAGTTAGGTCACCTTGATTCACAATTGACTGATTTTCTTTATAGAACATTGTTTTTAAGAATAAATTAGAAAAACACTAAAAATAGTGTTCATAAATAGAGCCTTTTGCTTTTCTCCAACTTTTCAGTAACATTTAAATTCATTAATTTACTTTGCTTATCAGTGGATATAAATATAGAATATTCATTGCATTAGAGAAATGTTGCTCAAACTGTGTTTATTTAAAGTGCAAAGAAAAATAACTTCAGAGGTACTGAATCTTATCAGTCACTTTAGATTTCTTTGGAATCATTTTTCCGCCAATGTCACCAGTTTCTTCCTCGTTGAAATACTGAGAGAGTAATCAGTGAGAAGAAAATAGAACTCAGTTCAGATGGAGGACTTCCATTATTTAATGGCAGGTTGGAGGAGAGAATGTAAGAGAATGTGTACTAAAAACCAAAGGGTTTGATCAGCAGTTTTAGAGCCCATTAAATGAGAATTGCAAAATATGCACTGGATTTAACAACAGGAAGGTCAAAGTTGACCAAAGCTACCCTAAGAAGTAATAGGTAAAATTACACCAGATCGAGGAATAAGAGACAGAGCATGAAATGATGACTTAAGTTTTGCTTCCTGGAGAAAGTAGAGATGAGATTTGTTTGAAGAGGAAGAGAAGGTAAAGTCAAGTTTTTATTTTTGTTATGCTTTTTTTTAAAATGGAAAAGTTATGCAGGGAAAGCTGAATATATGGAAGAAAGAGGAGCAAGGGAATGTAATGTAAATCGTGGGAAAAAAGAATGTCCTTTTATAAGAGGAAGAAAGAAAAAGGAGAAAAAATGATTTTTTTCAGGTTTGGTTTTTAAGATTTAGAGAATTGAGAATTGAGAGAGTTACCATCTGATGCTTCTGTGATTCAGAGTAAGACCATCTTAAACTAAAGAGGGTTTATAAGGTAGGGGAGCTTTGAAAACATTAAAATAGTCATTCTAGGCTATGGAAAGGAAGTATTATCAACTGTATTATCAATCCTCTTAGGGTTTTCAACTGGACTTGAGAATTAAACTACAATAAGACAGATTAATAAAAGAAAAAGCATACAAGTTTAATAAGTTCTCCATGACACAGCAGCTCTCAGAAGGAAATAAAGGTTTTCTTTTCACCTTTATTTGGCAAAACCTAAAAGCTTTTATGTGGGAAGGTAAGTAGACTATATGGGGAGGTTTAAGGAAGATAAAAAGTATTTCAGCAAGATTCATATGCACAGAATTCCCATCTAAGGATGTTTCTGCTTTTCTGTGACAGAGAGGGCATCTTTCACATAGGGATTTTATCTTCTGTCTTGGGGAAGAAAAGGAGAAATGTCATTCTTAAACTTGCCTTGTGCCTTTGACTCAAAACAATCCTCTTGCCAAAGTATCATATTGGAGATGTGATATTAGGCATCTTTCATCTATAAAATGTAGTAGAAATGCTCGAGTGTTGGGGGGGGTCAATTGTAGACTAATAACAAGGTCTTGATTTAGGAAAACCTGATCTTTGACTTGAAAGACATAAACCATGAAGAGTAATTATTTACATTATGAAAGGGATCAGTAGTTCATCAAAGGACTCACTGAGCACACTTAATTCATTAATTTATAATATTTTACGTATTTAGAAAAGTGTATATGCTGCCGAAAGAGCACTACATATTCAGAGATTTAATCCAGAATGCATGCCTGATATTTACCTGGTACCTGAGAAAATAACCTAAGTTTCATTCATATATTCTGTGTATTTGTCAAGAACCAACTATAATTTTTTTCAAACAACTTGCTGAATAACTTGTTACTAAAAACTTTACTATGCTTTTAATTGTACTATATGTTTGTAGTCTATCAGCTAGTTCTTTGTGTCTGATAGTGATAGAAGTATCATATATTTATTTTCTTCTAACGTGTTCTTTTATCCTGCAGCATGTTTTTGGCCCCAAGAAGAATCTGCTCTCTGGGGAGCAGCACAAAACTCCTGAAGACAATTTATTCTTCAAACATTCTTGGACTCTCTACTTCTTCTGTAGGTATTGCTTGTCACAGATTAAATATCATGCATATTCTGTGATGTCAAAAGAGGAGTAAATTTTCAGGTATTTTATCAGGACAAATATTTATATTCTATAAGCTGAGATCATGTCTTGTCATCAACCAGAACTGACATGACTGAGCAGCTGCTTGCCTGTGTATTAGGCATAGTGCTGGGCATTTGTATCCTTCATCTTGTCTTGTCAAAATGCTTCACATTATAAACTGTTGTATGCTTGTTTTACAAAAAAAGGGGAGAGGGGGGCTTAGATAGCTTTAGTGACTTAGCTACAATCACACAAACTGTAAAAAATGACATAGCCCCACACACCCCTACTATCTCTGGCACGCTAATGGGCAGGCTCTGTCCACTCAGGAAAGGATATTATAGTGACTATAAGTAAGCAGGCCCTGTGATTTTTAGTTTATAGGATGGGTGGCAGATGGGAGATTAGTTCGTTATCATGGAAGAACTGTAAATATAGAATGTGGCTCATACTACAGGAAGAGTAGACTACTGGCCCAGTTTCTTCAACAAATCAGTGACTTAAAGAAAAAAATTGGAAGAAGGTTGTTTTAGAGGGACAGCTCAGATTTATTCTTTCCATCTTTAACTATTATCAGAAGAGTCTGTATATTTCATTGAGCTTCTGTGGTGAAAATAGTCATACAGGTAATGTGTGCTTCCTGCTGTGAAGCAAATGAATAAAGCAGACTAAGCAGTGTTATCAGGAGTAGTATCAAGAATAAATCATGAAAGAGTTGCTAGAACCAGTCGTACTACTTACTTTAAACCTGTTTTCACTCGGAAATCTTTCTCTTCTATATTATTCTTATGGAAAATTTAATATAAAAGTTTCCTCAGAGGAAGGTACTATAATATGGAATGTCCTACATGCTATCCTTTGCTTTAAAAAATATTTTTTATTGCCTCTTTAATTTTAAATAATATTATAAATGTCTAAAAATTACTATTACATGAAAAATAAGACGAGAAACCCAGAATGAAAATCACTATCTGTTCCCTATTTTAGCAACTAGATTTTAAAAGTTTAGAAACTAGAAGATAAAAGTTTATATTATTCTCTGATCCAAAAAGCCAAAAGACATGTTAATGGAGTGATAAGGGAAATGGAAGGAAAAGAGAAGTAAGGAGGAGTAGCTATTGACTCCTCTTGTTAACAGTACCACCCATTGTTAGACTAGTCTTCACTTAAGGTTAGTCTCTCAGATTGCAATGTGTAGCCCATATTCTACTCATTTTCTATTAGTAGTTTATTGTCTGCTTATCTTCAAAGTAGCCTCCTAAATAGAATTTTTGTGAAAGCGATTCTATTTATATTATACTACAATTATGGGGTAACACAATTTGTCAGAACCCAAAGAACGTCACCAAGAACAAATAAATATTTGTGAACGATAGACTCCAGGTGACAAAATTATCAGGGTAACGGAGACCCCAAACTGTTAAGGGGTGGACACTCTAAAAGGATTCGGCCATCAACATGCACAAAGGCAAAGGAAGCCTATACTTTGTGTAGAAGTATAGAAAGTTTGGTGTACAGAAGTAGAAGAAAGAGTCTTCGCAGTAAAACCTCCAAAATTTCCCATCCCCTTATGGGTAAATGACCAATCAAAATGACTTCCCTGAAGCAGGACCACTGAGACCCGAAAACTTGCAAGTCTAAGGTATTTTCTGACAGGGGACCACAAGATAGAGATTAGGCAAGTCCCAGAGAACTGAAACAGTAGAGGAGAGTTAAAATTCAAAATATACCACATAATCTGAAACTAGGCGAAAAGACTTTTTGACTTAGCTTGAAACACACATCTCTGCCTGCTTCTTTCTAGGAAGCAGGCTACTAGCAGTTTAATAGCAATTACCTTTAACTTTAACTAAACACACCTAGGCCTGTTTCTTTTCCTAGGAAGCAGGCTACAAACTGTTCATTAGCATTTTCACTGTTGACCTTTACCATTGATATGAAAAAGCCAGCCAGCTGCTTCTCTCTGCTTTCTTTCCCTCTTTCAGACCTAAAAAGAAATACTTAGAAACACAGTTTAAACCAGCCGGACACGGTGGCTCATGCTTCTAAGCTTCAGCCTATGAAGCTGCCAGGGCTAGGGATCGTGGTTCGAGTCCCACCTGGGGCCTGTAATGAGACCTAGTTCCAAAAAATAGCTGGGCGTGGTGGCGCGCGCCTATAATCCCAGCTACCTGGGACGCTGAGGCTGGGGATTGCTTGAGTCTGTGGTACCCCAGGCAACGAGAGCCTGCGGTTCCACAGGTTCTACAGGCAAAAATAGCGAGACCTAGTCTCAAAAAAATAAAATAAAAATAAAAAAATAAACTTTAGACTAGTTTGCCTCAATTTACCCTCTTTTAAACTCATGGGTTCTTTCCACCATCCCCAGCCTTCTCAACGAAAATTCTAGTCAAAGCAAGACTATCAGTGCAGACTAATTTATTTCTAACAAAGTGATTTCCTAATTACTACAAAAGAAACACCTAAGTAAAACTCAGATTGCTTTAACATTGTCCAAAACCTTTCTCAACATTGTCTAAAGTCCATTTCCAGATTGCCCAAAAATCCTGTCTCTCAGTCCTGATCATCTCACCAATGTCAGCCAGAGTTCATCTCTGTGTTTGAAGACATCTTTCTTTGGCACACTCCTTTGGCGTGCTTCAGCTCTTCAATGCTGTCTACTCCTTGTCGTGTATGAGTAGAAGAAATTTCACCGTACTGGACCCAGCAAAATTCACTTTCTTTTCAGGCCTGACTTTCGCGCGGCCTCTTCCAGACACAAGTCAAACTCAGCAAAACAAACTCCAACCCGGAGTTCAAATCTGCAAACCTATTAACCGCCTTTAGCACACATGTGGCTAACCCGGGTCAGCCAAAGGCTGCAGGCCCCAGGTGACTGCATGACCAAGCTCACATTGTTCCCATCTCCATCCTACAAATGGCTGAAACAAAAACCTCAATCTCCATTCTCATCTTCCTTCTTTTTCCTCCCTTTCTCTCACTTTGTTTCAAACCTTTTATATAGTCTGTTTTCCTGCCTTCCAGGAACAGCTCCTGAATTATTACATTACAAAGAAAAAGACTGTTTTACTTCTTCCTTCCTCCTGCATCTCCCTAAAAGAAAATCCAACTAAGGTCATTCTCACATTTTAGCATATCTTCCTTGAAATCTGCAATCTTAAACAGGAGACAATGGCACCCAGGGTGGGTAACCCACCCTATTAAATCCACAAAGAGGCTAAGATATGACTGCCTTTGTCTCTGACTGGAGGACCAGGAGGACCAGAAGCTTCCCGTGTTTCTCTTACTCATATATCTCTTCCAAGTACGTTTACATGTTTCTTCTTCACATGCCCCCCAGCTCCTTTTCACATGTGTCACTTCCTTCTATTTATATATCCCAATTTTATCAAGTAATTATAGCAATCAAAAAACTAGACCAATTTGCATGAAGTCATAATGCCTCCTACGTGATTGCTAACTGAGATGGGGGCTTTTGCACCTACTTTGATAAAACAAGTTTTGTAAAATCACTTGACAGACCAGAATAAAGTTCTGCAAAATTACCAAACTGAACAGAGCTGACAGGTAACCAAGCCAAGGCCAAATTAGTATATGGGGGGAAGAAAAACTAATCAACGAAACCAGAAAATGCAGTGATTTAATTGAGTAAAGACAGCAGGGAGTTCTGTAGCTTGTAACCTGGGCCCCCCACTCCAGGTAGCTAACAGAACAACAAAATGGCTTACTGGGTTCCCATTGCTGTCCCAGCAAAGTCACCAGAAATAGCTGAATATTAGGTCTGGTTTCTGCTGTCTCTACCGAAAGCCAATAAGCAGAGATAGGAACTGTATCTATAAGTACTTTTATTTTTCAGATTGCTGACCATTTGAGAGAATAGTGGGTAAGGCACCCTAAAGAAACCACTCTGCATCTCGCCTTTATGTATTGAGTTAAACAAAGACATTCCTAAGCAAATAGTTCATCAAAATAGCCCATCCCATTTCTTTCTGGTATTCATCATGTTCAGCCCCCACACTTGTTACCAGCTTTTCTTAACCCAAGCACATCAATGTCTGACACTCCTTCAGGCATCATTGTGACAGAAATCTCAGTTTAAAGCAAGACTTTTAGTTTAATAAAAACAGATCATTAGTCACATAGTTTGTACATGCCAGCTATGCTGTGTGTGTTTGTACAGATTCCCATACTAGGTACAGCGCACTTCCCTTCCTAGTCCCCTGATTATTTCCATTTTTTAATTTTTTCAGGTAAATCCAGATTGATTCCCATAAAGGTTTCACTGGTTGTCGTTGCAACCAGTAGTATAATAAGGTTCTTTTTTCTCTACATCTTTTTTCTAGCACTTGTTTGGGTCTTTTTGATATGTACCATTCTGACAGGTGAGGTAGTATCTCATGATAGTTGCAGTATATCTCTCTTATTAGGAGTGACAGTAAACATTTTTTCATGTCTTTTCACTTTCTCTTCAGTGAATTGTCCATTTACACCTGCTGCCCATTTACTGTTTGTATTGTTTTTATTGTTCACTTGTATGGGTTTTCTGTATACCTTAGATATTAACCTCTTTCTGCACTTTAACTTTTTACTGAATTTAACTTTCTATCATTACAATTGATGTAGGGGACAGACGTTCATTTTTCTTATTAACAAATTAGGGAAAAGTTAGCTGTGCCTACTGTCACAGCTAGTATTTGTGATGTCTCATTTAGAACTGAAATCTGTATAACTTGAAAGTTATTTGCAGCGGGGCACGGTGGCTCGTGCCTGTAAGCTTCAGCCTATGAAGTGGCCGGGGCTAGGGATTGCGGTTCGAGTACCACCTGGGGCCCGTAGCGAGACCTAGTCCCAAAAAATAGCTGGGTGTGGTGGTGTGCGCCTGTAATCCCAGCTACCTGGGAAACTGAGTCTGGGGATTGCTTGAGTCTGTGGTACCCCGGGCAGCGTGAGCCTGCAGTTCCATAGGCAAAAATAGTGAGACCTAGTTTCAAAAAAAAAGAAAGAAAGTTATTTGCACTAAAGTCTTGGGTGTTTTCCCCAAAATGTTGTCATGTATTATAGGGCAAAGAACTTGGCAGATCTGTGAGGAAATGCTAACAGATTTTCCCCAGATATAGCTTTACATCTCTTCCTGGTACAAGTGCCCACAGAAACTACCTGTCTGCCAGTCTCAAATCCAAATGTATTTAGCTTAACTATGCAAATTTTATCCTATTAGAAATTGGGGGTAGAGGGTAGAAGAAGCTGGCTGGAGTACATGCAGTCTATAGTAATAATGTATTCACCCTGTGAATACCACAGGAAGTAAATTCATTTACTGACACACTCATCTTTACTTGGGCCTGATTTTCAAAGAGAATAAATCAGGGTGTCTGTTTCTCCTTAACCTGGCTCCTTTTACCTGGCGTTCCTGCTAGGTGCATATTCTGTCAGCTTTGTCAACAAGAAGTCTTTGCTTTTGTATGTTTGCTTCTCTAAAGGTATGTATTAAAAATCATTTTCAGAAAATGGCAAAATCATCGTTCATACAAATATAAAAAGGAGTGGTAAGAGTTCTTATTTTATTCATATATTATGAATGAACAAAGCAGAAATTTTGTTTTCTTCAATGGTAAAATCCAAACGCACAAACATATATGTAGTAAAGGAATTAAATGGCAAATGAAGGCAAAACTAGTTTTCCGCAGGGTGAAGTCAGTCATAACAGAACCAGAGTTCACAGGCCTATGTATTACTTTGAATTTACAAGACAGAAAATAACTCCAAGACCATATCTAGCCCTGTTAGAAATGGCCCTATCAGTGTATGACATAGTCTTTGCATAGTTTTCCTTTAAAGTACAAAATTTTTTCTATACTGTTATTTCTCAGATCCACTAATTCTTTCTGTTTAACTCACTTGTTTAGTCAACAAATACCAAATAGCTACTGTATCCAGCATAAGTAGTTAAAGCAATTAATTATGTTGCTTAAAAATTCCAGTTAAATATGTTTACATGCGAGTTATTATAACAGGATTTTTCTCTTGTGTAACCGTAAAAGTTCCTACTTTGCATTTCCACTGAGTTTTATTTACTGTTCTTCAGTTACAGGAGCATTCTCTTACTTTTCTGTGCCATCTAATTAGCAAAAGAATGTCTTTTGTTCATGTGTAGTTTTACCTTCAACAACATCTGAAATCTGAGAATTCTGTTAATATCTGCTCACTTGAGGAGCATTTTGTCCAAAGGGAGAAAGAGGATATGATGTTAGAGGACCCTGGCAGCTCTTCTAACTTTTTAAATGGACTTTATTTTTTAGAGCTTTATAGAGTCAGAGTAAAGTTGAGCAGAAATTACATTCCCATATTTCACCTGCTCCCACACATAGTGGCTTGGCTTCCCTTCTTATCATCATCCCAGACCTGAGTGGTACATTTGTTAAAATGTATGCTGGCACAGCATTGTAGCCCAGATTCCAAAGTATACATTAGGGTTCACTCTTGGTGTTGTATCTCCTGTTGACTTTGAGAATGTATGCTCCCACCTTTATAGCATCATATAGTATAGTTTCACAATCCTAAAAGTTTTCTTTTCCTGTCATCCCTTCCTACCCCCAAGCCCTGGAAATCGGGGATCTTTTTACTGTGTCCATGCCTTTTCCAGAATATGTATTATTGGGATCATGTAATATGTAGCCTTTTTAAGTTGGTTTCGTTCACCTACTAAAACACATTTAAGTTTCCTCAGTGTGTTCTCATGGTAACTCATCTTGTTTTAACACTAATTAATACTCCATTGTCTAGGTGTATTCCAGTTTATCCATTCATCAGTCAAAGGCTATCTTCATTGCTTCCAAGTTTTGGCAATTGTGAATAAAGCTGCAGTTAACATCAGGGTTTTATAGAGAGCATAGTTTTTGAATCCTTCGGGTAAATACCAAGGACAGTAATTACTAGATAATATACTAAGAACATCTCTAGTTTTATAAATCTACTCAAGAAGCTTTTTAAAATTAGCTTTATCAAGTTACAATAAATTATATCCATTTAGAAGGTAAAACTTGATTATTACTAACTGTATATACCACAAAAACAATGGCACGACCAAATTATATAACATTCTGATTATCCCTAGAAGTTTCCTATTAATTAGTTCCTGTTTCTTCACTCTTGTCACTTTTGGTTACCTTGCTTTGTTTTTCAATTATCATTTGATTTTTATTTTATTTTTCCTCTGTAATGACTTGTTTTTATTATAGCACTGAATTAAAAAACAAAACTATTCATGTTACATTTCATGTAGAAGATTCTGAATGGTACAAAGGACAAAGTACACATGGGAACTGAATTGAGGAAGTTATCAGTGCATGGATCCAGAAAGTGGGAACAGTAGCATACTAGTATTGAATAGGGTTATAAAAGCACAGTGTTTTTTGTTTTGTTTTTTTACTGCATTTTCACCAGGATGTGCTTGTTATTAGTCTTCAAGTGAGTAAACTCTTATGTTCCCTTTCTTTTTTCCTTGCCTTTTTTTTATTCCGCCCTTTCTGAATTCTTTGATTTAACATTTATTAAATGTTTCATGCTGTTATACATAGCTGTGATTCATTAACTTTCAATGTTGATTAATGTTCAGTTATATCATCCATCCTCTCTTACTTATTTAGTCTACTGCTTGGACATTTTCTTTGTTTCTGGTTTGATATGAGAAACATGTCTCTTGACTCACATGAACTCATATTTCTTTTCCTTTCTTAATTTTTTAAAAATTGATTGCATATATACATATATATTTTTTACATTGTTGTCTACTTTGAGGTTCTCCCACCACCTTATCACCTGTGAACCATCCTAATCTCTTGTGCCCATCCCTTCCCCAGTTTTACCCTCCTCCTCATTTCTTGCTTTATGCTTCAGTTCTGTTGACAGTTCTAAATTTTTCTCGTTCATTTGTTTGTTTATTTACCCTATGTCCCTCATATAAGTGAGGCCATCCAACCATCCAGTATTTCTCCTTTTCTTTCTGGCTTATTTTGCTTATTTTTCCTTCTCATTCCATCCATGTTGCTGCAAATGTCATAAGTTTGTTTTCTTAGATTGATGAATAATATTCCACTGTATCCATAAACCACAACTTTCTGACCCATTGTCTGTTTTGGGGCATTTTGGTTGTTTCCATATTCTGTAAATAGTGCTGCATTAAACATTTAAGTACAGATGTCCTTTAATATTAGTATTTTTGTATCCTTTGTGTAGATTCCCAGAAGTTAGATCGCTGGATCGAATGATAGTTCCATTTTCAGTAGTTTGCGGGTCCTCCACAGAGATTTCCACAGTGGTTGGAGTAGTTTGCATTCCCACCAGCAGTGTAAAAGTGTTCCTTTCTCTCCATAACTTCCTGCCTGAGCTTTCAGGAGCACCTTCAGGTAATGGGTGTGTGGGGAGAGGCACTTCCACTCCTGTGCTCAGTGTAAGCACAGGGAAGGGCTTCTCGCCTGTGAACTTGCAGTAGTGGCACAGAGTCTTGATCCCCTGAATGTACCCAGCAATCAAAGTGTCCCCAGTTGTAGTTAACTTGGTCTCAGAAAGTGGTGGGTGCCCTCTCTGGAGGTCTGCTGATGGTTGATGTTATGATTCCTCCTGGAGGAGCTGCAATCACTTGTAGTGGTGCTGCAAGGCTTCAGCCTCCCAAGTCCTCCCAGCACCAAGATGTTACCAGCTAGGGTTAGTTGGTGTTGGGGTTGGAGGTGATGTTGCTGCTGCATTTGTTGCTGCTACTGCATTTGTTGCTGCTGCTGCTGAGGGCAGTGGTTCCAGCTGGCTGTGGTTGCCTCCTTCGCAGTGTACTAGAGCCAATATGGTGACTGACTCCAGAGGAACTATAAGCAGCCATGGTGGTGCTGTGTTGCCTCAATTTTCCAAGTCTCCCTAAGAGCCAAGGTGTCCCCAGGTGGAGTAAGCTGGTATTGGGGTCAGAGTTGCTGCTGCTGCTGCTGCTGCTACTGCTAATGATGGTTGCGATTCCAGCTGACTGCGAGTGCCTCCTTGGTGGTGCACCAGTGGCCATTGTTGCTGCTGGCCTTAGAGAAGCTGCTGCTCTCCTAGACATCTGATGCCCATGTTCCTTGGCTCTCTGGTTTTTGGTCTTCCTGGAGGTGATCTGCTGACCCATTATAAGAGTTTGGGATTTTCTGGGTTGTTGTATCAGACCCCGTTCCTTTTTTTTAAACAATATTTTCAGGAGAGTGATTGCTTTCAGTCTCCCTTTTCCACCATGTGTGGGAGTGTCTCTTAATTATCATTTTATATAAATGGGATCATGTTTATGTATCTCTTTTGTCTGTTATTTTTTCACATGTGTGATTTGAAAGTCAGTTATGTTATGATGTATCTGTAGTTTATTCCTTTTTACTGCTATGTATTATCCTATCATATGAAGAGAGACAGAGAAAGAGAAAGAGAAAGAGTGAGACAGATGGATAGACAGGCAGACAGATTAAACTGGTCAGTACTTCCTACCAGCAAAGCCTTCTGAGCTGAGAGCTGAGACAGCAGGGTGTAAGTTGAGGCTGAAAAGCAAGCTAACGAATGCATTTGATTTTGCTTCTAGTTCTCATGGGGCCCCTTCATTCAGGTTCATGGCACCTTGGACTGTGCAGTAGAATTTATCATGGTGAGAAAGACTTGGAGTAAAGGCCATAGGCATTGTGGGATGGGAATATTTGAAAAAATTCACCAGAGACAGAGTAGAAAACAAAAGGTGGATTTATTGAATGTACTGCTGAGAGGAGCAGCAGGCAAGGCTGGAAAGGTAGTCTGCCCTGGGAAAGGGTCTCAATCTTTTACATACTCTGTTTTCAAGGTCTTCTCACACAGTGCATCTGTGATTGGCTAGATACCTAGTTGTGTGGTGACCTGAGCAAAAGTGCTTCATGACCTTGATTCTGCATTCCTGGAACTCTGCTGCTCAGGATCCACATCATTGGGTAATCTGGTCTCATGGCTACCCCATTCATTCCTCTTACCCATTCAAGCTTCCCAAACCTAGCTATTGAGCAAGAAGTCATGACTTAATTTCCAATCTTATTAAATGATACCCTGCCATTTAGGTAACTGCTAAGCACTTTGCAAAGTGGTAGTACCATTTGACATTCCTGCCAGGATTATGAGTTCTAGCTAACCTATATCCTTGACAATACTCAGATTCTATATTTTTATTCATTCTGATGAGTATATAGTGGTATATCATTTTTATTTATATTTCTCTCATGATTAATAACATTGTTGAGATTTTTATATGCTTCTTGTTCATATATTTATTTTCTATGAACTGTTGTCAAATCCTTTGGCCTATTTTAAATTGGATTGTTTGAGTCTCCAGTTCTGTGATATCCCTGCTAACTATTTAAGAGATATTTGAGCCCACTGCTTGATAGTGTAGGGGAGGGAAAAAAAACTTTACTCCACCCTTCTAGATTATTGGTAGAGAGGGGAGAAGACAGAGGAAATGGATTTATGGATGGCTGTTTTAATTATATTTGTTACCTTAGTTCCTGTGATATTCTAGGCTGATAACAGTTTATCTCTCTGGTGATTAGGAATTCCCCTGTTCTTCCTAGGAGAGAGGAGAAAGCAAAATATTTTTCTGTATCTGCTTCTTCTCAGTCTCCCTCAGCTCAAAATGATCCTATGTCCACGAGACAAATTTGGAGGTTGAAATGGCTGATTTCTTGCACTATCATAACAAACATTACAGAGTTTTTGAGTAAAGCAGTAATGATGAACACTTTTGAGTGTTCACCTTGTGCTGCTTCACTTTACAAGTGTTTACTTGACATTTAATCTTCATATTAAACCATTATTAATCCTGGTATTAAACCAATATTATTATTTTCATCTCCAGTTTACTAATAAGAAAATGGACTTTTGGAAGGGCTCACTAATTTTTTGAGTCATACTTTTAGTGAAGGTGATTAATATCTTTAATCACTGTACTGAGTGTATAATGTAGGCAATTTGAAAAATGTAAGAAATGAGACAAAGTTCAGGTTCTAAAAGAAAACTGAAAACAGACATGTATACACCTATTGTGTATACACATAGCATAGAAATTGTGATAGAATGAGAGAAGTCTGAGTGAGCATAGGAAAAGAAATTATTAATTTTAACTGGGAATCTGAAAACATTCAGTTTCAAGTGTATCTCATCTGGTACATTGTTTTGTTGTTGTTGTTGTTTTTGAGACTAGGTCTCACTACTTTTACCCGTGGAACCGCAGGCTCTCATTGCCCGGTGTACCACGGACTCAAGCAATCCCCAGCCTCAGCTTCCCAGGTAGCTGGGGTTACAGGCATGCACCACCACGCCCCGCTATTTTTTTGGAACTAGGTCTCGCTACGGGCCCCAGGCAGGACTCGAACTGCAATCCCTGGCCCCAGCTGCTTCAAAAGCTGAAGCTTACAGGCCCGAGCCACCGTGCCAGGCTGGTGCATTTTGTTTAAATAGGTGGGCGTACTCATTTCCTGAGGCTGCTATAAAGAATTATGCAACTTGTTGGTTTTGTAGTGCATAATCTCCTGCCTCCCTCTGTATCATATCTATGATTAGTGTGTAAGAATTAGTGTGCAATAGAGAGAAGAAAGGATAGTAGTTTCACTCCAATTCAGCCTGTTTTTTTAGGAAAACTTTCTACACAGTGCTCTATCCTTTCTAAATGATTCAAGTCTTAAAAGCAACATCCTCAACTAGAAATATTTGAAACTTTAGTAACCTAGGGCGTTAGAATAATGAGTAATACTTTCTCCTTCCAAACTTTCCATGTCCCAGCATCAGTGTAGTAAACATTTTAAATAACAATATTTTGCTCATTTTTGACAGCAGTGCCACCTCGTGGTGATTCCTTAGAACAGCATTTTTAGCCTCAACAGAAGGTACTGCTTATCATTTCTTTACCATTGTTCATTGCAGTGCAGTATATGTATACCAGATATTAATATACCTGGGAGAAGAAGCCACCTCACAAAGTTATCTGACTCAGAAACTGTGTACTCTCCCATACAGATGTTATCCCACCTGGAGCTCATACATAATTCCCTATAGGATTCTAGGTTTCTTTTAATTTCCTAATATGACCTCTTCTGGACAATTATTATTAGTAAATATTTGTATCTACTTATGTAACTTGATTTAGGCATTGTAGGATATCTTGTAAATTTTCACCACTGTCTTAACAAAGAACCACAGCTAAGTGGCTTAAACAAGAAAACAGCTTTATCTCATAGTCTGACAGGCTTGAACTTCAAGATCAAGTACTCAACAGGGTTGATTTCTTCTGAAGAATGTGAGGAAAATATGTTTTATACCTCTCCCCTTGCTTCTAATGGTTTGCTGTCAATCTTTGTCATTTCTTGAATTTTAGAAGCACCACTTTGGTCTCTGCTTTGTCTTCACTTGGTGGTCTCCCTGTATGCCAATTTGTCTCCAGATTTCCCCTTCTTATAGCAGTGATTGGACTAAGATCCACCTTAATGACCACAACTTAATACGTCAATAAATGGACCTATTTCCAAAAAAGATTACATTCTGAAGTACTGTTTAAGATTTCAGCATGTGAGTTTGCGGAAGAGAGGAAAAGACACAATTCATCTCATAACAACTACCTATCTCATTACACCTTTAGACTTCTTTTCTACTTTTTTGTTATCAGGCAGATCCATGGAATTGCTTTAATCATAATAAGTGAGTAAAAGTGAAATGTGTATATCTAAACAGAAACTGTCTAAAGTTTTTCTCTTGCCATCAAACTGGCAATATTCCCAGATAGAGGCACTTTCATCAGCCTGTGGCTCAGGATGACAGTGATCAGTGAATAGGTAGCATGACAAAGAAAAAAAGACTTTATGGTATTATGTCACCAAGACTTTCTATCATTTGTTACTGAAGAACAATTGAATTTAAGCTGACTGATACAATAAATACCAAACTTGCTAACTGACACTATAAGATCACTCCTAGTATAGGTAAGTTTTTGTTTTGTTTTATTTTGGTATTCATACATTTATTATCTGTTGGAACTTACATATACTAGAATTCTAATTTAATATGTATTGGACTTTATGTTGGGTGATTTTCTTTAAGCTCAGTTTTAAGATCATGATCTTTAAGATCATGCATACAGATAGAAACACATGCACACACATGCACATCCTATTAGTTCTGTTTCTCTAGAAAACTCTGATTGATACAAATATACATCCATAAACAAATTTGATATAAGCCTGTTTTCACAGATCCTACAATCTAAGGGCAGATACAGACAGAAAAAGCACAATGTTATCTACTACATGCTGGAAAATACTCCATGTAATAGAAGCAAAAATTAGAACACCTAACCTTGAGTTGAAGTGAAATGAAGTCTATCTTGAGAGCTGAATGGGGGCACTGGCATAGCAGTCAACCAACCACAGGGACAGGGTGGTGGGACCAGGGATTAGACTGAGTATAGAACATGAATTCTCAACAGGAGCATTATCCTCCTCCTCCAAGTGAGAGAACATTGGTGTTTGGCAAATGAAATAAACCTTCGCTATTCTAATACTTGGTCACCAAGTATTAGCCAAAACACAACCCTATCTGAAAAAAAAATCTTATAATTGAGTGGAGGGAAGAAATGTTTAGGAAAAAAATGTCTAAAGTCTCAAGGGTGCATTAATAAAAAAGAAACTGAGAAATATTGATACAAAAAGACCATTTGGATAAAGGCATGAATATGAAACTACAGAGGTGAGAGAGATCATAGAATATTTAAAATATTATGGTGGTTAAAGCAAAAAATTGGGAAGGAGTAGAGGCAGGGAGAATAGTAAGAAAAGAGACTGTCCTATACACAAATTTCAAGGAAAATGAAACCTGAAAATGCATTCTGACCTCAATTATCAAAATATTTTAAGTAAAAATGGGCTTTGTCTTTATAGCATCTGCTGTAGACACACTTTTTTATAGTTTAATATGTACTTTCTGTTTATAGTCATATAATGAATAAACCAGTAACTCTCAAATAATTTTTAGAGCCAATTGTCAAAGGCCATTGTTAAAATATCTTTTTCTATCTGTCACACTGAGACTTTCTAGTTCTGTAATTGCAGTCTCTAGAATAGCATTGTGTTCAGGTGGGTACTTAATCATATTGTGCTTCTGAAAGGCACATTAACCTCTGGAGAATTTGCATGTGATTTACTTCACTGGAGCTTCAAAGATTAAAAATATGAGAGTGAAAAAAGTATTTTTCTTTATTCCATTATTGAAAAAAGGAAAGCAGTGACCTACCTAATAACTATTATCTTTATCTTCATCCTGAATTGAATTAAAATTACTTAAATATTTTATTAGAAAGTTCTGTGCAAAAATACTGCCAATATTTTTTTTTCACCAGCTTGTTAACAATGGATTCAAAGTTAATTCAATTGGTGCTTTTGAGTGTCAATGTAAATTAATTTAGAACTAAAGGACTGAAATAATGTATGCTGTGTGATCAATTTAACTTTTAATATTTTTCTGCTACACCCCTAACTTTCTTGGTGTAAGAACTAGTTTAAATGCGGACATTCCTTTAAGTGGCAGTAATTAATAGTGACATAAAAGATAGTATAGTACATGGAAATGGTCCTGATTGTGGGTCTCCTAGATTGCCTGGGTTCAGATGCAGGATTGAGTCTGTTTAGGTGTAAATGTCACTACCTTTTGTAAACTTGGGGAAAATATATGTAAAGTCATGTGATCTTGAAAGCTGACATTTTCACATTCACTAGTACTTACAAAGCCTCACGTTTACTCATTCAGGCTATAAAACTGACCTGTTTGTAAGGGAAGGAGGATACCAGGGCTGACAAGAAGCAGATACTGACTCAGCAGATTCACATCCCAAGACTGAGTGCCCCTATGAGAAAGTCAAGGGTTCATATACCTTTTACATGTTCAGGTCTTCCAGGTAGACTATTGTTGATGGTAGTACATGGCCTGACATGATGGAAGATGGAATGGAGAACATTGAAGGAGAAACTGGGTTGCATACCAGTAAACTAAGACAGTAAGTCATAGGTGTCTAAGTAGATCCCTAGGCTGCATTTCTTAGATCACTGTGCTTCAGCATATTTCAGCCATCATGCTTCATTTGGTTATCATGCTTCAATTTTATTCTCTCAGTTACTTCATATGTAAATTAGAGTTAATAGTAGAACCACTAAGTAAGACTGCTGTGAATAGTAAATGAGTTAAACTTGTAAAGCTAAAACAGTGCTTGGTACATAAGCAGTATTTGGTAATATTATTCATGATTATTGTTATGATGATGGTATTTGGAACCCTTATTGGGTAGGGTTTTTTTTTGTTGTTGTTGTTTTGGTTTTATTATTTGTTTTGTTTTGTTGTGAGACTAGGTTTACTTTTTTTTTTTTTTTTTTTTTTTGGAGACTAGGACTTACTATTTTTGTCCGTGGAACCACAGGCTCACGTTACCCAGGGTACCACAGACTCAAGCCATCCCCAGCCCCAGATTCCCAGGTTACAGGTACAGTTGGGGTTACAGGTACACGCCACCACACCCAGCTATATTTTTTTGGAACTAGATCTCACTTCGTGCCCCCGGCGGGACTCAAACCGCAATCCCTGGCTTCCTAGGCTGCTGCTTACAGGCGTGCACCACCATGCCTGGCCTTATTGAGTAGTTTGAAAACCAGTTGCTGAGTGCTTCCTGGTACAAGGAACTCACTTTTAAACTCTTAGTACATTTACCCAAAATGATCTTTAGAACTTAACCCAAGATATTTTTTAAACTATTGTCAATTCTCATTATATTTCAGGTCTTTAGATTTATGTTTTAGGTGAAAATGGTATTTTTCATTTTACATCTTTAAAGAAACATCTAAGGTTTATAAGGTTTATTCTTTGGGAAGTTGGTAAGAGATGAATTCTTCCTTGGGATTTTGTCTAGGTAATTCTGGAATTTATCTTTATGACCCTTCTTTTTCTTTAGTGATAATGGAGGAAAGGTAGTGTTACCCTTAGTTATGTTAATTTTTTTTAATTTAATTTAATTTTTACTGCACATGTATATATTTTTACATCATTGTATAATTCAAGGTTCTCCCATCATCTTGTTACCTATAAACTATCTTCTTAATTTCTTGTACCCATCCCTCCCTCCTATTACCCCCCTCCCATGTTCTGTGTTTCAATTCTACTGACAGCTTGTTAGTTTTAAGTTTTGTTTGTTTGCTTTCCATATATCCCGCATATAGGTGGGGTCATTCAGCATTTCTCTTTGTCTTTCTACCTTATTTCTGCTAGTATGATTCCTTCTTGGTCCATCCATGTTATCTCAAACGCATCAATTTGTCTTTTCTGATTGATGAATGATATTCTATTGTGTGTGTGTGTATCACAACTTTCTAATCCATTCATTTGTTTTTGGAGCATTTGAGTTTTTCCATATCCTGGCTATTTAAATAGTGCTGAAGTAAACATACAAATATGAATACATGTGTCTTTTGAATTAGTGTTTTTGTGTCCTTTGGGTAAATTCCCAGAAGTGGGAATCCTGGGTGGAAGGGCAGTTCTATTTTCAGTAATTTGAGGGTCCTCCACACAGCTTTCTCTAGTGACTGGAGCAGTTTGCATTCCCATCAGCAGTGTAAAAGTAGTCAATCTGTTTTTACCTATAGCAGTTAGGTGTTATTTCCTGAAGACAGCAGAAAAGCAGAACCTGTTTTTTTTTTAAATAATAATATACATTTTTTTTAATAAGCTTTGTTTATATTTGCCTTTTGGGTGTTCCTTCCCCCTCCCCTAACCCCCTGGTCTCTCCATCTCTTCTTTCACTGCCTTTTATTGTTTAATTTTTAGTCCCTTGGGTTCTTCCTCTTCTTTCCTGTAGGAATGTCCTTTTGTCCAGGTGGACGTAGTTTCCTGGGACACAGTGGCCTGCGCTCTGTTTTCCAAGTGTCTTTTTGCTGCTGGCCTCCAGTTCACACATGATTGTGTTCTTTAAGTGCCTCCTCCTTCTTTCTGGTCAGCTGCTCCGGCCTATCTTATGTCCTTCTTTGTTTTGTAGATCTCGTTGCTGGCATTGGGAGCGTTTTTTCCTGGCCAAAGTTTGTACACCCATTTTTTTGATCAAGATAGGCCCTGGCAGATGGTTGGTCCAGTTCGTCGTGTGGCTACTGCCTTTCTCTGTGACTTTCCTCACCCCCTAAAGTGGGAGGGTACTTAGATCATGCTGAAGGCATCTCTGAACAGAAAATTCCATTCCCATTGTTGTAGATCTCAGTGGTTGTATTTCTGAGGTGTTTGTCTCTATAATCAGTCTTATAGTCCTGTGTCCCATGGATCTGACATGTTCGTTGTTCCAGAATACTTCCTTGTTTTTCATCTCTGTATTTGTGTGCAACTGCTGTTGAGTCACTGATTTAGTAGCTTCTGGTGAGGGTTGACTAAATTTGGAGAAGACCAGAGGGAATGACCCCTACCACCCAAACCCTCTGCCAACCTGCCTCCCCTTCCCCCAGCCCATGCATGGAGGTGGGGGGGGGCATCAGGGTTCAGCAGCATGGCTGAACCTGGCATGTGGATGGGGTTACCCCTGCCTTCCCCAGCCACCTTGTGGTATGGTGGCTCAGGGGCACCGCCAGCCACTCCCCACTGCCCTGGCATGCGGCAGGCCCCCCTCCCACCTTCCACTCCCCCAACCCCAAAGGGAGCGTGGCAGGCTAGGCTCAGAGCTTGGCAGCATGGCTGAACCTTGCATGTAGGTGGGGTTCCAGAACCTGCTTTTTAATCCATTCTGCTACTCTGTTTCTTTTTATTGATGAGTTTAGTTCATTGACATTTAGGGTGATTATTGATAAGTGGCAGTCTATACTTACCAATTTATTCATCTCTTTTCTGTGGTTCACTTCATTTCCTTGTTTCATCCTCTTTGTTCATTCTTCTGTTGGTTTACATTTTAAGGCTTCTAGTAGTATTACTTGAAAGGGCAGGGTTGTTTATGGCAAATTTTTGGAAATTTTATTTCTCTGAGAAGGACCATATTTTTCCCTCATAGATGAAGGAGAGCTTGGCAGGATAAAGTATACTTGACTGGCATTTTTTTATCTTGGAGTTTTTGTATATCTCACTCCATTGTCTTCTTGCTCTGAGTTTCTCTTCTGAGAAGTCTGAGGTGAGCCTAACAAGTTCTCCTTTATGTGTCATCTGTTTTTTAGCCTCTTGCAAGCTTCATTATTTTTCCTTGTCTTGAATTTCTGGGATTTTAACTATTATGTGTCTTGTTGTAGTTTTCCTTTCATTAAAGTATTTCAGTGTTTTTTAGTTTCTTGTATGTCTATTTTCATTTCTTCAGATTTGGGAAATTCTCTTCAATCATTTCTTAAAAAATTTTCTCAGTCCCTTGTTTTTCTCTTCTTCTGAGATGCCTATTACTCTGATGTTGGTTTTTCTCAAGTTGTCAGATATTTCTCTGAGTGTTATCTTCATTTTTCCCCTTTGGATCTCTCTTTCCTTTTCTGTTTTTTTCCTGTTTAGGTCTGAATCTTCAAGAGTGCTAATTCTTTCTTCCATTTCTTCTATTCTTTGTTCTTGGCTTTTCACTGAGCTTTTCAGTTCCTCCATTGTTTTGTAAGCTTCTGTCAATTTTTTTTAAGGATCCATTCTCATTTCTTAATTCACTGGCTGTGTTTTTCATCTTGTTCTTTTCCTTTTCTGTCTTCTCTGTTAAATCTTCCAGCTTTTTTATTATGGCAGTTCTGAATTCTTTGTCAGGTCATAATATTTTTCTATGCCTATGTTATTGGTTTCACTGGGCTGACTTACTTTTTGAGGTACATTGGTCTCAGGATGATTAGTTTGATCATTTGTGATTTTCCTTCTTTCCATATTTTTGGTTTTTTGTTTTTGTTTGTTTGTTTGTTTGTTTGTTTGTTTTTTGAGACTAGGTCTCGCTATTTTTGCCCGTGGAAACGCAGGCTCTCGTTGCCCGGCGTACCCCAGACCCAAGCAATCCCCAGCCTCAGCTTCCCAGGTAGCTAGGATTACAGGCGCGCACCACCATGCCCAGCTATTTTTTTGAAACTAGGGCTCACTACTGGCCCCAGGCGGGACTCGAACCGCCATCACTAGCCCCGGCCGCTTCATAGGCTGAAGCTTACAAGCAGGAGCCACCGTGCCTGGCCCTCCATATTTTGTTTTTGAATTTGCTCTGCCCTTGCTGTGCTGGTGCTGCTGATTCAAGTGAGCACTATTTTTTGGTGAAATTGCTGGGTTGTAGAGGTATGTGCCGAGTACGTGGACTCGAGTGGTTGGTGGTAGGAGCACAGGTGCAGGTCCCTGCAACTTCTCCCTCAGGTGATGTTTTCTGGGTCTCTGAAGGTATCTGAAGACTCCAGCTCTAGGGTAGATTGTTGGTCTTTCTGCTAGAGCTCAGTCCCTGCTGTCCTAGGTTTGGTGGACTGGTTTTCCTATTATTAGATTCTTGGTTTACTACCCCACTTTTAATTTTTCAAGTGTGCACAATGGCAGGGCACAGGGACAGCTGGAGGGTCCCTCTTTAATCTGGTGCCAGCACCAGCAGTAGTGCTGGGCTCTGGGTCACTCTGTTCCTATACCCAGGTGTGATATTTTTGAATAATGATTAAAGCAATTTAAAAACATTTTCGATTTTTGTTTTTCAGAAAACTTCTTTGAAATTCAAAAATGCAAAACGAATTGAAGGACTTGATAGTAATGTGTGGTGAGTATCTGAGAGTTAACAATAATAATTTGGTGAGACTTTTTATTCCTTATTTTCTGTCCTTAATTGGGAATTATCTGCCTTATCTATGGTCTGTAAATAAAACCACTTGTTTTAATTTGTCTGTTAAGTGGAAACAAAAATAAGTTAATGATCTACACATTGATTTACTCATTTAATAAATGTGCCAAGTCCTGTGATAGGCACTGGAAGTCAGCAAAGAAAACATAGCTAATATGTTATGGAA
Source organism: Uropsilus gracilis (assembly GCA_004024945.1). Taxonomy (NCBI): domain Eukaryota; kingdom Metazoa; phylum Chordata; class Mammalia; order Eulipotyphla; family Talpidae; genus Uropsilus; species Uropsilus gracilis. Next base: position 26,079 of record PVHY01007945.1, read on the forward strand.
TTTATCTTCTGTGAACTGTTCTTAATAGATCTACTTACTATAGTTAATGGGGGAGCCTGACAGTGGCATAAAATAATAAAAAGCGAACTCTGTCACTAGAGTCCTGGTTAACGTTAGTATATTTTCATTTTAGGATTGAATTTACTAAGCTGGCTGCAGACCCCTCTGTTGTGAATCTTGGCCAAGGCCTTCCAGATATTTCTCCTCCTATGTATGTAAAGGAAGAATTATCAAAGAGTGCAGCAGTTGATAGACTGAATCAGTATACACGAGGTTTTGTAAGTACACAAGAACAAGAGCTTGTATTTTATATTGTGTGCAAAAACACATCTACCAAAAAACTGCCATACCTGCCTAAGTGAATTGGGCAGGGTTGTAGGACCCAACATCAACACACAAAAATCCATTGTATTTCTATGTACTGAAGATTAACATTAGAAAGCAAAATTTCCTAAAAAATCTTCTCCAATAGCAGCCAAAAACATCAACTATTCAGAACTGAATTTAAAATATTTAGGTAAGATATGTATCCTGAAAACAACAAGACTGTACTAAGAGAAAATGAATACCTAAAAGAAAGGAGTTGGAGACTACCTGTTGTTAAGCTATCAGTTCTCCTTCCTAAGTTAGTTGATAGAGTTTGGTAAGCCATCACTTACGGCTCAAATCCAACTAAAACCCCTAAAGTGAACATCACTATGTACATTCATTTATTTTTTTCAATTTTTGTAAATTGTAAAATTCTATAAATGTATGTGTATTGTGTTTTTATATTGTTATCAGCACCAGGAATATTGTCACAATTTTATATTGTTATCAGCACCAGGAATATTGTCACAATATGACCCTGTCACCTCAGAAAGAAAGAAAGGAAATGATACTGAGAAGAGAACATAAATTTTTTGTTGCATTTTTTTGCCTAGTTTTACTTATGATATGCAGTATCGGTTATTTAAAAATTTTGAAGACACAGTCCTATTCATTTTAAGGAAAGGACTTTAACACTATAATTGCTTTCAGATCATCTGCTAGAATTTGTTACATCAAGTATTAAAATGGAATTCAAAGGAATTTTTTTAATTTATAAGACTAACAACAACCTTGTCTTGCTTTTTCAACAATACATGTGTACTTTTTAGCTTAAATCTAAATGATATTTTACTCTTGCTAATATTTTTTTATCTGTACTTGGACACTTAGCCACAAATGACAGAAAATCGGCATGGTTTCCCAGAAGCAAAAAAAGGAGGGAGACGCTAGATAGAAAGCAATTAACAAATATTGACTGCAACACCAAATGAGATGAGGGGAAAAGGCAAAGAAAGAAAGAGAAGATGGGAGAACGAAGGTTGCAGAGGAGCTAATCAAGGTGCCCTTAGACTCCCTATGTTTCTCAGATTGTGGTTTACAATCTCTGCAAAAGTTGTTCTCCTAGAAACTGCTGTTTAGTTAGCTATCACTATGAACAATGTTCTTCTTTCTCCTAACATTTCCTGTTACGTCAACATTAATGTGCATTTATTTTTTTGGTAAATTTATCTTTATTCTCCCTCCATAATCTATTAGTAAGAGGAGGGGATTCAAGTGATAAACAGTAATGCTGTTTTGGGGGATTATTTTTACTGGGGGAAAAACTCAACTCTATTCAATATGACTTAATTACTGGTAAAAATTGTTAAATGTGATTTGATTATTGTCAAGAATATGTTTGGTGTTGAAATCAATTTTTTTCAAAGTAGATAACTTGGCATTTTATATTTCAAAACTGATTGTATAATATGAAATGTCCAGTGTTTAGCAAGTCTTCATGATCATTTTTGTAGGAACCATGTGAAAGTCAAGGGAATACATTTAAGATTATTTATATGTAAAAATAAGTATTCGTTGGAGAATTATAGACATAAAACCCAAATTTTAAAAATTCTTGCACTTTAAAAGAGCCAAATTAACCGGGCATGGTGGCGCTTGCTTGTAAGCGACAGCTTATGGAGTCACAGCAGGGTCTGGGGGTCGCGGTTCAAGTCCCACTCAGGGCAACAAAGCAAGACCTACTCCCCCCACAAAAAAATAGCTGGGCGTGGTGGCACGCGCCTATATCCTAGCAACCTGGGAAGCTGAGGCTGAGGATTGCTTGAGTCTGTGGTCCACCGGCAACGTGAGCCTGCGGTTCCATGGGCAAAAATAGCGAAACCTAGTCTCAAAAAAACAAACAAAACAAATTACCTCAAAAAAATAGGTACCTTAAGCTAATTCAAGATTTATTTTTATTCAATAGGGTCATCCATCACTTGTGAAAGCTCTGTCTTGCCTATATGAGAAGTTTTATCAAAATCAAATTGATCCAAATAAAGAAATTCTTGTAACAGTAGGAGCATATGGATCTCTTTTTAGTGCTATTCAAGGATTAATTGATGAGGGTGATGAAGTAAGTATATTGACATTCTCATGTCACTATAATTTGTCCTACCTTTGAATCTTTTACTTATTTTATGCTTTTTATTTTAATTATTTTTGAGGCATATTACCTATGTAATAAAGTTCACAAGTCTAAGTGTATATAGTTCAATAAGTTTATGTGTACGTATGTTAACACAGTGACTTTGATGTAACCACAAACCTGTTGAAGATATAATACATTTCCAACACCCCTTAATGCTTCAGATTCTTTCTCCTCAGTCTCTGTTCTGCCAAGGTAGCCACTCTTTCGTATGCTGTCACTGTAGATTTATTTTGCCTGGTCTTTTACCTGACATAAATGGAATCTTACAGTATGTTCTCTAGAGCCTGGTTCCTTTCATTTATCATTATGTCTGTGAGATTCACCTATTTTGTTGTAGTTCTGTTTGAATTTAGATAAAGACAAAGTGGCTAGCTCCATGATGTGGGAAAATTAGTCTTTAGTTTGTCCTGTTAAGATAACCTTTACTCAGAACTCAATCAATAAGTTCAGCTTATGTCCCTTTGCACGAGCATTGTTAGCAGTGCCCTGTGAGGGAGCTCCCATAAGAAGGTTTAGTGGTTTTTGCCAGGTGGGACTGTGGCAGGAGTTCAGTCATTTCTACTCCTGTTTCACCATTGTCATTCTAATGACCTTGTGCTGGTCGTTTCTGACCTTCCATTTCTTAAGAATTTGTTGAGGCCTAAGTGCTAGACACTGTGGTACAGAAGATTATTCTATATTTATTTATGCTGTTATTCTTCTATAGTGCTAATTTTCTCTGTTATGTTTGATAATAAACTATAGAAGAAAACATATTAAGGAGGTACTATCAGACTTTGCTAAACGTAATCTCCTTTATTTCTACAGAATAGTTGAAAGTTTTACCTCACACTTTGATATTTTTCATCTTTTGCTGCTTATTCCTTCTCTGCACCAGTTGGAGTATTCAAGACATAGCCCATGCTCTTCTTTCTATTCTTTCTTCCCTGATCACCTTTATCTATTATTTTGAAACTCATGTTGCCTTTTGTTATGCTGACTTATTTTATTCTCTGTAGCTTTTTTCACTAAGCAAATATATCTGTTTTATTCCCTTGTTTCTTTGTTTAAGTCTCTCCCAGTAGACTGTAAATTGAAGAAATATTTCATGGCTATCCTGTTAGCACCTAAAAAACTGGGTGCTTAGTAGAAACTCTTCAAAAGGAGAATTATTCCCATGATAAAAATTCAGAAGTTATAGCAAAGTATATGATATTCTTTCAATTCTACCTCTCTGATCCCCAAGTCTCCTTTTTTGAGTTTTCACTTCACACCAGCCATTGTAATCTCAAAAGGATTATGAAGGTAGGTTGTCTTAGTTCCTAAGATTTTTGCAGATTAATGAAGAACTTACAGTCCACTTGAAAGAAAGATCCACTCCTGATTCTTTCTCCTTTATCGTACCTAACCCCTAACATAGCATGTTATGCGAATATAGGTACTTTTTGTGAGTTGAACAGCTCAGACAAATGAAGAGACTGAAGACTGCAAGGGTCTCATATCATTCTAGCAAGAAAGGCCTTGAAAAGCTATTTCACATCAGAAGAAATACAGACTGTGATCAGTATACATACATATTTGATAATCAGATAGCACTATTTTAACCAACAAAAATTAAGACAGCTTAGTGTAGACTTTAAAGTTATAAGTGGTTGCAGGGTTTTTCAAGGCAATTTGATATTGCTGTCTACACAAGCAAAATTCTAGAATTCTATAGTGTTTCAGTCATTAAAATAATAAATATTAAAATTAAAAGAAAAGGAAGTTTTAAAATAATTACTAGGTATAAAAAAGAAAAATGAATGTGTACAGTGATAAATCATTGATATACCACCAATCAAAAATGATAAATATAAATTTATGATGATAAGTGCAATTATAAATTACACATGCAAACTCTCCTTATAAAAAAGGAAGTCGGAGATGCTAGCTCCCTGCTGGTGACCTGTGGATAGAGTACCAACTGGACTGATTACTATTATATGGCTCACTGATCTAAAAGTCAGGCCACAGTGACTGAGAAAGAGGATGTAGAGGCAAAGGAATGAGGAACAATCTGAGGGCTGGGAAAAAGACAGAATCCAAAATCCATATATGTCACCTGGAGGGAGACAGGGCCGGACTATAGCACTAACCCTGTATTCATCTTTTGTTTCAGGATGCTTTTGAGAAAAAAAAACATCTTTACTCATATTAGCATAGCATCCTTAACAGAAAGTATTGCAGTATTCTCTTTCCTTGTAGTCTTCCTTCTGTCACTATCTGACGCTGTGTTTTCTAATGTAAAATTTAAAGAAATTCTTTCATTTTACATCTTTTTTAAAAATGTTTACTTGATTGCATATATATTGATTTATTATTATTGTTTTTACATCAGTGTATACCTCAGGGTTCTCCCACTACCTTGTTACCCTTGAACCATCATCTTAATCTCTTGTGCCCATCCCTCCCCTGATTTAATGCCCCTCCCCCTCTCTTTCTCTGTACTTCAGTTTTGCTGACAGTCTTAGTTTTAAGCTTTACTTATGCTTTTGTTTGTTTGCTTTCCTTATAGCCCACATTAGGTGAGAACATCCTGTATTTCTCTTTTGTTTTCTGTCTTATTTCCTCTAGCATGATTCCTTCTAGATCCATTCATGTTATCACAAATGAATCAAATCTGTCTTTTTTGATTGATAAATAATATTCCATTGTGTATATATACCACCACTTTCTGATCCATTCATCTGTTTTGGGGCATTTGAGTTATTTCCATATCCTGGCTATTTAAATAGTGCTGAAATAAACATCCGAGTAAAGGTGTCCTTTTGAATTAGTGTTTTGGTGTCCCTTGGGTAGATTCCCAGAAGTGGAATTGCTGGATCGAATGGTAGTTCCATTATCAGTAATTTGAGGGTCCTTCACACAGCTTTCTGTAATGGCTGAAGCAGTTTGCATACCCACCAGCGATGTAAAAGTTTTCCTTTCTCTCCACACCCACACCAACACTTATGTTTGCCTGGTATTTTTGATGTAGGCCATTCTTACTGGTGTGAGGTGGTATCTGATTATGGTTTTGATTTACATTTTCCTGATTATAAGTGATATCAAGCATCTTTTCATATGCCTATTGGCCATTTTATTTCCTCTAAAAAGAGATGTCTTTTAAGCTCTTCTCCCCATTTTTTGACTGGACTTTTGCTTTGTTTTTGTTACATTATCTGATATCTTTGTGGATCTGATAGTGAGTGGAGTACAAATATTTTTTCCCATTTGGTTGGGTGTCTTTGTTTTGTTTATTGTCTCTTTTGCTGTGCAAATGCCTTTTAGCTTCATATAGTTCCAGCTGTTTGTTTTCCTTCATTTTCTTTGCTTGCATATATGTGTACTGAAAGATGTTTCTGTGGTTAGGTCATGGAGTGTTTTGCTATTTTTTTTTCTATATGCATCCAAGTCTTTTATCCATTTTGAGTTGGTTTTTGTACGTGGTATGAGGAAGTAGTCTAGATTCATTCTTTTGCATGTAGCAGTCCAGTTTTCCAAGCACCTTTTATTGAGGAGAGTATCTGTGTTCTAATGTATATTGTTTACCCCTTTTTCATAGTTTAGTTGATCATACTTATGTAGCTTTATTTTTGGACTTCTAATTCCATTGGTCTGTTTTTGTCCCAGTATCATGCTGTCTTAATTATTATGGCTTTGTACTATAATTGAAGTCTAGGAATGCTGTCCCTCCATTCTCTCTTTTTGGTCAGGAGGGCTTTGGTTGTTTGAGGTTTAAAGAAATTCTTGATATCTTTGGCTAGAATCCTTTGAGGTGGTGATGAGAATAGTGGTCCCTGCTCCCAGGAATTTTTACTTTTACACAAATAAAATTTTGCATGCAGTTGCAAGGGTCTCCATTGCAAGCCCATCCATGGATCTCCCTATGAGACCCAGATTCTAACTAAAGCAACTCAGCTATTTTATCTCCAATGTGATATCTTCTACTGGAGTACTGGCGCCATGAAGGCAAGACCTACTTTTTTCACTTGTATCTTGTTCTTTATGGGCACACAACATTTGATAGATGAGTTAATGATCAAAATGTTGTATTTTTGCTTGGTTCTCAGGTCATAATAATAGTGCCTTACTATGATTGCTATGAGCCCATGGTGAGAATGGCTGGAGCAAAACCTGTTTTCATTCCCCTAAGATATGTAAGTTTGCCAGTATAATTCCCATGCTAAAAAGTTTTAAAAAGCAACTATACTGTCACTGGTAGTGTCCACTTTGATTGTGTTCTGGGATTTACTACATATCTCAACTATGATTGAAGGTAATCAACAATTCTAAGCGGAACTTTGATTAGTTTATAATGTTTTTGCCATTGTTTCTTTGGTGTATCGATATTCACATTTTATGTAATATTTTCTTTTGTGGTTATGTGTCTCTCCCAGACCATCTGTAGTTCACTGCTCCCCAGTGACTAACAGTGCGGGATATATGTTTGGTGCTCAAAAAATACTCATTAAATTCTGAATAAAGTAATTTTTTAATCTGCTATTATCTTGAGGAATATAATACAGAACCATTGACCTATTTAAAAACCTTATGAAAATAAATAATAAACTAAGGTGAATTACAGAAATGTTGATTAGCCTGAGATTATCAAATGTGTTAACCATAGTTATAGCTGACTCCCTTGAAAGTATACAGGTATTGTAACAGCTTTTAATGCTGACAGAGTTCATTTCTCCATAAAACTTAGATCCTCTCAGGTTCTTTAGGCAAACCTAAAGCTAAGTTATATGTACTTAATTTCTCTGTTAGTCGTTTGTTTGGTTAGCTTCGTTATGTCTTTCTCTAATTTTTTCCCATGTTAGGTTATTTATTTGTAAGAGAACAAATTTTAATTCATCAAATGTATCACATCTTCATTCTTCATGTTTAGAAACCTGTTGATGGGAAAAAATGGTCTAGTTCTGACTGGGTGTTGGATCCTCAAGAGCTGGCAAGTAAATTTAATTCCAAAACCAAAGCTATTATACTAAATACTCCACATAATCCCTTTGGTAAGGTAAGTGAATCTTTGCTCCCTTTATGTTGTTTTCCCACACATTTTTTCTCATATGTTGAATAGTAATTGATTCTGCTCTTTTGTTTCCTTTAATATGTGTTAGGTGTATACCAAAGAGGAACTCCAAGTAATTGCTGACCTTTGCATCAAACATGATACACTCTGCATCAGTGATGAGGTTTATGAGTGGCTTGTATTTACTGGAAATAAGCATTTCAAAATAGGTATGGCATAGAGTCACAAGTCTGAATTTGGTTGGGCATATGTGAAACTACTGGCTGGAAGGGATTCCAGAACAGCTTTAAAAGTCTTTGTAATGGGTATCTGTCTGTATGAGCACTTAAAAATATTTGAATGAGTGACACTTAAGTGAATTAATGAACAGATTAAAGGACAGACAATACAAACTTAGGGGAAGAGATTTCAGGCCATACATTTCATAACACTATGAAATTAGAGAAGTGGTACCTTTGCCTTTATCCATGGCATTTTATCAAAAATCCTTGATAACTAAGACACAAGAAGCTTACTTACTCCTGATCTGGATGATCTCTGCTGAGCAAGTTAACAAAATGCCAGGTCAGGAGAAAATATTACAAGGATAGTAGGCTATTATTACTTGGCCCTTGCCTGGGATTTTACCTTAATTCTTAAGCTCTCTCACAACCACCATTGTCTTCTAATCCAAACTTATATCAGAGATAGGAGTTTAAGCAGGTTGCTTTCTCTGGATCTTAACACTGCTCCTATTCCTCTACGTGTGCACGTGGCTGAGTCTCTTACCTCCCTTGTGTCTCTATTCAGGTCTGAAATATATGATCACATCATTTGAAATAGTTGCACCTCTCCTTCCATTGTTTACTTTGTCCTTCTGTTCTGTTTTTTCTTATATAACAAATACAGGCTCTATATTTCCATTTCTAACCTACAAGAAGGTAGAGGTTTTTGTTTCTTCTCTTCTGAATCGCCGGTTCCCAGAAAAGGTTCTTGCATTATAGTTGATGATTAGAAAATAATCGCTGAGCAAGTGGAAAGGAAGTATGAAAATAACCATGGAAAGATAGCTAAAATAACTATGACAGAAGCCAATACTTTTAAAAATTAGTGAACTTACATTGTGTCCTAATTATCCCTATAGTACATTCCAGATGGTTATAGACACTGAAGAGAAAGCAGCTGTTTGAGGGAATCAGAAAAGGGGTGGACAGAGGATGAAATTAACTAGGCAGAGGAGTAGAAAGAAAATTCCTTTCAGATAAACTAATATCTACTCAGGTAAGGAGGCATGAAAATAAGATGTACTTAAGAAAAGTGTATATTTTTTTGTATATGGAAATAAAAAAAATCCTAGCTTTACTGAGAAGGCCAGTGGTTCTGAAAATTACTTTAAAGATAGACCTCCTTGAAGTCATTATAAAATAGTAATGTATTGCATCCTATCCTGAAACTGGAAGCAGTTTTCTCCAAAAATCAGTTATTTGGAGACATCAGTATAAAAATCATAATTCTGTGCATATTGGTAACAATTGACATTGTTATTGAGCATTTGATATAAACATTTGAATTGTTGTGATTTTGCCATACTTTCATTTACTAAAATATTAATTGGTTCCCCTGTTGAATGTATTAGTTATTAGATAGTGAGACTAATCTTAAATGCTTAAGAAAATTTCGTGAAAGAAAATTTTGAATTGATTTCTTAAGAAGCTCTATGCTAATTTGATCACCAAAGTATCAGTAAGCCTGTTTTGATAACTAGTGTAAAAGGTGTGACAAGGTAGGGGGATTGTTCACCTGATTGGATTTGTTTTAGAAAGGTGAAACCAGTTGCAGGAGTCAATCTTAAGCAAGATACATGCCCTGGCAGTGGAATGACATAGGGCTATTTGAAAGTAGAAATTATAGGAAGGAATATAGCATTTGAAGGTGGGATGGGAACAAAAAATGATCCATGCCTGGATCAATCAACAGTGATGAGACTCTCAGCAAAGAGCTATGTAGAAGAGGAGAAACAGATCTGTGAGGAAAGGTGAGCAAGGAAAGTCTAGTTTCACGTGCTTTAGACTTGCTAAGTTGCAAGATCAGTGAGGCATAGAAATGGAGTTGTTTGGAGATAAGTGGAACTACAGTTCTGATGATAAGGATCAAATTATAAGAGTATAAATTTTTACCAAAATTTTATGGATAATGGAACCCATGGGGGAAATGACTTTTTTCAGGAGACTGTATAAACAAAGAAGGGTAGAGATTTGTAGGGATCCTACCTTAACAAAGAAAACTTTATTATTGTTGTCTTTCAAAATTGCAATAAATACACCTTCAGCCATCTTGTGGATGACCTTTGTCTCCTATCATTTGAACTGTTCCCCAGTCAAAAATCAGATGTGAGCAATTAATTGGTTTTGTACCTTTTTGATATTCAGCAGAGAAAAGCTAATTAAAAAAACATCTAATAAAAAACATCAATTTATACTTAACATAATACATGTGTTCCTATCTGATGACTCAAAGCTTCAATTTTTAATTTAGCATTATTCTTTTTAAAAGTCCTTTTAAATTACCTTTAAATATACTCTTTAAACTATATTCTTCAAACTTTGTATTATAAGCACTGCATTGTGAAAAGTATAACTGACAATATAATTTGCTAAATATAGCAAGATACATATTTTTAATATAACAACTTAAAATTTTGGTTGTTATAACAACCCATAAAACTTAAGAAAGATTGTATTCACTATTTCATTATTCACAGAATATAATGTGGTTGCATTAAAACTTAGATATTTTATCAAAATAGTGACCTTTATTACATGGGAGATGTAAAATGACTGCAAGTTAATATATTCCATTAATTTGGAGAATGTGATTGTAGTTCTTTAATATAGTATAACAAGGCCCTCTTGCCATCCATCATGAAATTAGCATCATCTCATGTTGTCACAGAGGCAACTTACCCTGATGTAGCATTTTTCTCTGTTACTAATTTTTGTCTAACTTCTCCTGAAACCTAAATTACCAATGAATAACTGTTACAGCTGCTGTGACTGATTCATGGATCATGGCTCATAAATGAGACATGCAGAGACCACTTTTTTTGAATATACCTGTGCTAAACTTATACTATACTAGACAAATTTTAAAAATTATTAAACCTGTCAGTCATTTACATGTCTGTGTAACTTTGGGGTTACATTTTGACTCCTGCATATGTACACATGCTTCAGTCACTCTTCACCAAACTTCCCACAGTGGGGAAAGTGAGGTGTTCCTTCTTTCCCCATCCCCTCCTCCCTCATCCCATTTCCTGTGATAACCAGTAAGTTTTTACTCAGTCTAACATTTGTTTTTTCTGTATTTTACCGGTATATATTTTTTAGCTATTTATATTCCACAGACAAAAAAAAAAACTATTTGATATCTGTCTTTCACTTTCTCACTGATTTTCCTCAGCATAGTCACGTCAAGGGCCATCCATTTTGTCCCAGTTGGCACTAGTTTATCTTTTTAAATAGCAGAGTAGTATCCCATGAATATGTATTGTAGATTTTCTTATCCAGCTGTCTGTATTGGATATTTAGGTTGGTCCTATGACTTGGTAATTATGTATGGTGCGGCTAAGAATATCAGTACATAAGTCTACATAATTAGACATAATTATTTTGATCATCTGATCTGCAGAATTTTTGGTTTTGATCACATTCACAGAGCACTGGGGTCAACTATTCTGCCTGTTTACATTAATTGGATTCTATCTCTAAGATGAAGAAATCATGAACATCTAGATGTTACTTAAAGTCCTGTTTAGTGAAATTATCAGATTTTTTCTTATTGGATGAAATTCTTAATATAAATGAAATCTCCAGATTTTATTTTATTTTTTTAAAAACTTGTTTTATTTTTTTTAAACTTTAAAAAATTTTTATAGTTTTTTTTTTATATATTTTAAGCTGATTGCACATATGTATGCGTGTGTGTATGTGTGGGTGTATTTTACATCTTTGTATACCTTGAGGTTCTCCCACCTTGTCTCCCATAACCATCATCTTAATCTCCCCTCCCCCTCCTCCTCCCTTGCTCTATGTTTCAGTTCTACTGACAGTTAAAAACTTGTTTTAATTAATTTATTTTTTTAATAATCTATTGATATATAAATTTCACATCTTTGTGATCTCTGGGGTTCACCCCCCCCACCCTCCCTGACCATTCCAACCATGCCCCCCCACCAAGTTGTGTACTTTAATTTGGTTGTTAACTTGTTTTGCCTTTTCTTCATGGCTTTTTGTTTCTCTTTCCCATGTCCCATATAATAGTGAAACCATTTGGTTTCTCTCTTTTTCTTTTTGACTTGTTTCTGCTGAAATGAATTCTTTTAAGTCCATCCATGTTATCATAAAATCATCCAATTTGTTGTTTTTAATTGATGAGTAATATTCCATTGTGTATATACCACATATTTTTCATCCAGTCATCTGTTTTGGGACATTTCGGTTACTTCCATGTCCTTGCAATTATAAATAGTGCTGCAATAAACATCCGAGCACAGGTGTCCTTTTGTACAAGCATTGAGGTCTCCTTGGGTAGATTCCCAAGAGAGCAATTGCTGGGTCAAATGATAGTTCCACTCTCATTAATTTGAGGGCCCTCCACACAGCTTTCCATAGAGGTTGGACCAGTTTACATTACCACCAGCAACATCTCCAGATTTTAAATAAATGGTGTTTCAGTCAATAAAAGAAACTCTCTTTTAGAAGAGAGATATATGAATATGCTGACATTTATATACTAACCCGTTGATATTTGGAAATAGTATAAATTCCTTGTTTTTCAGCTGATCAGATTACTTATGGAAAAGCAGACATCCACTTTCATGGTTAAAATTGACAAATCAGGATTCCTTTTAAATTATAATTAGGCTTGCTATTTTGTGAACAAACCACATTTGAAGAACAACTCATTTTTATTTCCTTCATATATAATATCACTTTAAAGTAAGTAATAATCTGCATTTTACATAATGTGGATTTTCTCTGTCAAACAGGCAAGTGGGCATGTACCACAGTGTTTTTCTTTTTTTTTAAAGTCCTTACAAGGCTAGAAATATCTCAAAATTTGAAGGGTTATAATTATTTATACCAGATATTGGAGTGGATTTTCTTAGGGCAGATTATTTTAAGAAAACTGTAGCTTGGAGCACCACCTTCCAGAAATGGCTTATTTTCTTTTTGTGCATACCAACACATAGAAAAATACAAGAGAAAAAAAAAGAAAGATACAAGAGCATCCTCTGACTTCTAAAAAACAAGTGAAAAGTTTGTGAGATTGCCTGTGAAGAACTTTAAAGCTAAATTACTCAAGAAATCTGAAAAAGTGTTAGAGGCAGCATTCTCCGATGATTATTTAATAAAGTAGCAGTTTCTCAACATTCAGCAAAATTTATACTCTTGTTTATTTATTCACATGACTTTGCTAGCTGCATTCCCTTTGTCCAAAATACCTCCGTTCCCCTTCTCTACTGGCAAAGGTCTATGTGGTTTCCAAGTTTCAGATCAAGTATTACAGATTGTAGAAAGCAACCCTTAATACCTTCTTCTGCCCTTGGGTAAGTAATACTCCTTGTTTACTACTATTGTAGACATACAATTTCTGTCACATGGGGGTAGTTGCTAATAAATGTTTGATGAGTGAATGAATGATAAAGAAATGATTTTATTGCAACATTAATCAACCCTTATATATTCATTTCTCATTATTCATTGAATTTATATTTGTGAATTTACCTATTCCCCAAATTGTAATTGTCACCTCAAAATTAATACTCAGTGCTCCATTTACAGACACACAGAGTGAAAAAACTGAGTCAGCTTATATGCATATTTCCACTTGAGATTGAACAAGGCAACATTCTGCCTCTCTGCCTTCTCATCTTAGCTCATGCTGTCAACAATATGCTGTTTAAAATGGTCCCCAAACATACTGTTTGGTGCAGGAAAATTGTGATATACATTACAGAGAAAATATATGTGTTGAATGTGTTCCATTCAGGTACGAGTTTTAGCACTCTCCACATAGACATACCAGAGAGTGATACCTAAAAGATATGGGATTTCTTTGGGAATGATTGATATGAAAATAATTGTACAACTACACAGGTATACTAAAGTCCCCTGGATTACATGCTTCCAATGAATTATATGGTATTGGATTTTGTTAACAAAATACATACACACAGGAATACATGGATTTCTGTCTTCCCCTCCCTCAAAGTTTCTCATTCAGTGGGTCTGGGATGTGGTCTAAGAATTAGATTTTATCTGTGTTTCTCCGTGATGTTGTTTTTGATGATCTTTAAGATCCATTGTTCTACAGAAATACTCTCAGAAAGATGGGTTGAGTAGGGGCGCTAAGCTGTCAAGATCTTGCCACTGAAAGATTTATTGATCATACATTACACTGACTCACCTGGAACACTGCCTACTGCCACTCTTGCTCCTGAATAATTTGCCACTTGCAATTATTTGATCTATTTTATATATTACTTTGGTGTGACGTTACAGTATTTTAAAGCTTTGTAACATGCAGCTATACTTTAGGTTAAAATTGTACCTTTTTTAAAAAAACCTTTGAACTACCTATACTGATAATTATAATACATTTATTTTCACTGATCTTGTGTATCTTTTTATGTCTTTAAATTATATAAATATAAATTGGTTAGAAAGCCTTTATTTAACCCCCCCTCCCCCCCATACAGCCACTTTTCCAGGTATGTGGGACAGAACTGTCACAATAGGAAGTGCTGGAAAGACCTTCAGTGTAACTGGCTGGAAGGTCAGTTTTTAGATTTTATTTGATTAATAATAGATATGACATGCATCTTATAAATTTGTATTATAATTTACATGGGATTTCTTATTGATCTTTTGTTTTAAGTTCTTCACTCAGCTTTCATTTTTACTGTTATCCTTTTTAAAATCTAATCTATAACGGTCAGAAGAAATTCTGGTAATTTTTCATTTGCTACATTACCAGCTATTTTTTTTTCTTTTACAAGGACTGTTCAGATTACTGAATAATAATATAAAAGGAAAAATAGTAATACTGATTCTTTAGTATTTTCTATGTGTCAAATCAAAGTGCTTTGCTTCTCCTGATTCATTTCATTGTCATAATCATTATATATGAATGGTAAAGCCAAAACTTAGAACTGTAAAAGTAATTTGCCTGACGTTACAGTGCTAGTAGACCAGGACAGGCATTCTACCTCCAGAATCCATGCATATAACCAAGCTCTATCTAATGCAATAACAATTTATCCAGTAAAAACTTGGTTGACTTCCACCCTTGCCTCTCCAGAACATGGCTAAGAAGCAGAAAATTCCAGAAGTGAGGCAAATTATGGAAGAATATAAATCAAATGAGCTTTGTTACTGACTCTTAGATCTCTAGAATATCAAAACTAACAAATTAGGAAAACGGTAATAATTACAGCTGTGGTTTACCTTCTAAAGGCAGAGTTTGAGATTCCAGTTGGAAAGTTATTCCCAAATAACACAGGGATGAAATGATTCTAACTACTAATGCTGCACTACTACTTGTATAGTGTCAGATTGCATACATTCAGTTTTTGCAGTAAGCTTAGCTACTCTCTGATTTGATACATGCAATTAGATAACTTTTTTTTAAAACTGCTTGTATCTCTTCCTTCCCTAGCTTGGATGGTCCATTGGCCCTCATCATTTGATAAAACATTTACAAACCATTCAACAAAACACCCTTTATACTTGTGCAACTCCTTTACAGGTAGGTGTTACAGTAACTTTGAAGTTACTTTAAAGTACTGCCTTTTGGACCAGGCATGGTGGCACATGCCTGTAGGTGGCTACCTAGGAAGCCATGACTGGGGTCAGGAATTGCGGTTCGAGTCCCGACAGGGGCATGTAGCAAGACTTAGTCCCAAAAAAATAGCTGGTTGTGGTGGTGCGCGCCTGTAATCCCAGCTACCTAGGAAGCTGAGGCTAGGGATTGCTTGAGTCTGTGGTACCCCGAGCAATGTGAGCCTGCGGTTCCATGGGCAAAAATAGCAAGACCAAGTCTTAAAAAAAAAAAAAAAAAAAAAAAAAGTACTGCCTTTTGACAAAGGTTTTATTTTTTAGTTGTATGTTTAAATGGATTTAGGTCTTTCCTTTATGTCCTCCTTGAGCAGAGCCTTTTAACATCATCTGGCAGTTTAGAATCAGAAATATATTCTTTGCTATTAAGAATAGTTTGTTTTTGTTAATATATTGAGTTTTATCATTGAATACTCATGCATTGCTGGTGGTAGTACAATGTACTGTAAAGTCTAGAGGGCAATGTCGTCATGAGGCACAATTACAGATGTGATAGCCCTAAGAAGAGGCAATCCATCCTCTGGGTATTTACCCTACCATTATTATCTACAGATGTAAGAAGCTCTTATGTAGATGGTCATTCTTTATAGTGGATAAGGGTAGTCATTATTCATCTATAAATAATTGGTTTAATGAATTATTATCTACCTAAATAAGTATTAATGATTATATTTTATTAGTTTCCTATTCCTCTGTAACAAGTTGCCACAAATTTAGCACTTAAAATAGTACATGTTTTTTGTCTTACTGTTCTGGAGTTCAGCAGCTCAGAATTGGTGTTACAGGGATAAAATCAAGGTGTCAGCATTGATATGTCCTTCTAGAGGCTTTGAAGGAGAATTCCTTTTTTTTCCAGCTTCAAGGAACTGCTTACATTCCTTGGCCCATGATCAATGTCTCCTATCACATTTCTGTCAAAGTGTAACTTCCTGTTATTCTTTTCTGCCACCTTTCCCGTATAAAGATCCTTGTGATAAGGCTCTAAGATAATCCATGATTATCTCTTCATCTTCAAACCCTTAGTCTAAAACCACTTGCAAAATTCCTTTTACTATGCAAGATAACATATATACAAGTTCTTGGTGTTAAGACAAGGCATTTTTGAGGGCCAGTGTCAGCCTAATGACAATGACTATTTAAAAATAAAACTAGAAAAAAAGAAAAAGGAAGGGTAACAGAGAATGAGGAAACTAATTGCTGAGATGAGAAAATTTCCAGATACATTGTAAAGAAGAGTAAGATGCAGAGCAACATATTTGTTTTTGGATACAACTTTTAGAAATGATATACTTTTCTGTCAACCTTATTCAATTTTCTGTTCTTCTGTGGAAGAACAACTTAAGACCCAGTGGTTATTCCTACCCATTCAGTGACTTAAACATTGGGAGCTGTTGACCTGTCTTCAGAAGTGGCAGTCTGAGCTCTCAGTCTTCAGTTTAGAACTGCTGAATGGGCACAGAGGTCACCTTGATGCCCAGATACCAGCCCATGACCTTGGGCTGAGTAGCAGTAAACTTGGGAGTAGGGCAGTTCATTCACCTTCATCACAATCTTTTTGACAGCAGCCAGAGCAGTGAATATGTAGGCTTGAATAAGAAAGAGAAAACTATTTGTTTGTGTTTTCTTGAGGATCTCTATATGAATCCATAAAAAGTTGAAGTAACTATCTGTAGGGCTAAGGGAAATTGGTAAAATTTTTACATGGGGACATGAGTTGATACAAGACTTTTTAATGTATATATATATTTTTTTTTAATTTTCTATTTTGAAAAAAATATTTGTAAAACAAGGAGCTACAGATGGATGTATCTAAAAAAAATAAATAAAAAAATAATCAGAACTGAATGTGGATTGCATTTCCAGAAGACTGAAAGACTGAAATATATTGGGCACAGTAAATATAGATTTTGGTGCCCTCATAAAATGTCTACTGAATGAGAAAAAATTCTATTTAATACAAACTTTTTTCCAAAGAGAAAAAATGCATGTACCTTTTTTTTCAGCAACTCACTGAAGTAATACCATGATAAAAATTGTATCTGGCATTTGGTTCTATTATATATTAAGCTCATTTTATCCTCAAAATTAATCTTTTCACTTACTCAAAAAATACTTATGGGGTATTAGAGATACAGAATGGAGAACATCATGCCCTCGCAGAGCTTACAGCCTAGTGGAGAGACACAGAGAAAAAGTAAATATTTTAATGACACAGTGGAGTAAAATAAACTAGGAAAAAGAAGGATATAGAGTATCAAGAGGGAGAATATATGAAGTTAGTGTTATATTAGTAACTACCTTTCTTATCAGACCCTCCACTATCAAAAAGATTGTGACTCCCTGAAGGTTCATGAAGATTAATATTTTTTTGGCAATAAAATATTTTTAATTAATATGTGTACTTTTAAAAATATATAATACTATTACACACTTAATAGACTACAGTGCAATAGGCGCATAACTTTTATATGTACTAGGAAACAAAAAAATTCATGTAACTTGGTTTTTTGTGAAACTTTTTTTATTGTGGTGATCTAGAGCCAAACTCACACTATCTCCAAGGTGTGTCTGTATTTATTTATGCCCTGGTTCAGATTCATTTGCCTGTTCCTGAACTGTGCCCTCTCAAACATTTGTTATATCCTTAATAATGCTGGCTTTTTTTTTTTTCTTTGACCCAATTTCTTTTCTGTCTCTTCTGATTTTCCTGAAGAATGGAGAGAAGTTATGCTCCATATACCCTAAAATCTCATGGGCTACTTAGACCACCTTCCTGGGTCATGAATGATTAGAACAGGGATTTGTACAACTCTGGGGAATAACATAGTGGGTCAGCTTCCATTTCTACTACATCCTTCAAGGTAACAGGAAAAGCAAGTGATTTCATCACTTCTCTGTTCATCTTTCAGACTTAGATTGAACAATCATTCTACAACTCACTAGGAAGGAAAATACATAATATCTTTTTTTGTTTCTAAGTAAGCAGCGATATCTCTTTTTCAATTTTTATTTTCTTGGCTCTTTCTAATTTCTTCACATTAGATATGATCATTTAAATATAAAGGATGAGTCTATTAATCTTTAGTTTTACATAGGTTCGCAAGAATTCAACTCTAATTCCCCAAATGACTTTTTCCTTTATCAAGGAATGTAAGAGAGCATTAGCCTTTAATAGGGGAAAATGGGCCACTTCTGTAGGGATTCATGGCAAACTAGGGAATTATGATTTGGGGGTGCCTCAACTCAGATGCCTTATCTGAAACATTGCTTTTCCCAACCAGAGATGGCCGGTTTAAATAGCATGCAAGGGCCGGGCATGGTAAAGCATGCCTATAAGAGGCAGCCTAGGAAGCTGCTGCCGGAGCTAGGGATCGCAGTTCAAGTCCCGCTGGGAGCATGTAGTGAGACCTTGTCCCAAGAAAAATATAGCTGGATGTGGTGGTGCGCGCCTGTAATCTCAGCTACCTGGGAAGCTGAGGCTGGGGATTGCTTGAGTCTGTGGTACCCTGGGCAACCTGAGCCTGTAGTTCCACAGGCAAAAGTAGGGAGACCTAGTCTCATGGATGGATGGATGGATGGATGGATACATTAATACTACATACATACATACATGCATACATACATACATAAATAGCATGCAATCTCTGGAATTGACTGCTCCAAGGTCCTTAGGTCTCAGAAGTGAAGATCTCTTTATGTGCCACCAGGGAGGTCCTCTGACTTTCTTTTTTTCTGATCTAAGGTAAATAGCTAGCACCTCCTTGCTCCAGGTAATTTGTTTCTAATCACTTCGTACCTGATTTGCTTCTGAAGCTTCAGGGATCCTCTGTCTTAACATACCTTCCTTCCATCTTTCACTTATCCAGGCTCATTCTACCCTGTCAGCATTCTCTGTAAGCTACCTGTGCTAGCTACAAAGGTAAACCTCTTTGTTTTTTAAATTTTTTCTTCTCTGTCACCATCCCTGTGTCCCCTTGCAGCTTCTCCACCCCTATCCCTCTTAACCTCAGAGCCCTCAGGATGTTTCTTGCTGTCCAGTAGCTTTTGAAAGTATTGTATTTTTTTTATTGTCTGTTATATGAATATCTAATCTTTCTATCATTCTGTGTTGCTTTGCTGCAGAGGGAATTTTTTTTAATTATTTTTTTATTATTTTTAAAATTATTTATTTTCTTTAACATAGTTATGAACCTCAAGGTTCTCTGACGTCCTTGTCAGTTGTGAACCCTCATCTTAATCTTTTGTGCCCACCCCATCTCTGACTTTACCCCTCTCCCCCTCTCTTGCTCTATGCTGCTTCAGTTTTGTTTGTTTGTTTGTTTGTTTGTTTGTTTGTTTGAGACTAGGTTTCGCTATTTTTGTCCGTGGAACCACAGGCTCACGTTGCCGAGGGTACCATGAATTCAAGCAATCCCCAGCCTCAGCTTCCCAGGTAGCTAGGATTACAGGTGTGTACCACCACACGCCCACCTATTTTTTTGGAACTAGGTCTCGCTACGGGCCCCAGGCAAGACTTGAACCATGATCCCTAGCCCCGGCCGCTTCATAGGCTGAAGCTTAAAGGCACAAGCCACCATGCCCGGCTTATGCTTCAGTTCTGTCAGTTTTAATATTTTTTGTCCTTTTGTTTGTTTTCCCTATATTCCACATATAAGTGAGACCATCCAGTGCTTCTCTTTTTCTTTCTGACTTATTTCCACTAGTGTAATTCCTTCTAACTCCATTCATGTTGCTGCAAATGACATGTTTGTCTTTTGTGATTTACTAATAGTATTTCACTGGTAATATACCACAACTTTCTGATTCATTCACGTGTTTTGGGGCATTTGTTTGTTTCCATATCCTGGATACTGTAAATAGTGCTGAAATAAACATCCAAGTACTGGTATCCTTTTGAATTAGTTTTTTGGTGTCTTTTGTGTAGATGCCCCGAAGTGTAATTGCTGGAGCTAATGGTAGTTCCCTTTCCAGTAGTATGAGGGTCCTCCACACAGCTTTCCATAGTGGTTGGCCAGTTTGCATTCCCACCAGCAGTGTAAACGTATTCCTTTCTCTCCACATCCATGCCAGCATTTGTTGCTCATTTTTTTGATATGAGCCAATCTTCCTGGTGTAAGGTGATATCTTATTGTGGTTTTGATTTGCATTTCCCTAATTATAAGTGATATTCAGCATCTTTTCATATGCCTATTGACCATTTGTATTTCCTCTAAAAAGGAAGTGTTTTTTTAGCTCTATGTCCCAATTTTTGATTGGGCTTTTTGCTTTGTTTTTGTTGAATTGTATGAGTTCTCTATGGATCTTTGTTTTAAGACTTTTATCACTTGTATGGAGGACAAAATTTTTTTGCCATTTGGTTGGGCTTCTTTTGGTTTTGGTAATTGTCTCTTTTGCTGTAAGAAACATTTTAGTTTGATGTAGTCCCAGATCTTTATGTTTTCCTTCATTTTTTTGGCATCTTTGGATGTGTCCTGAAAGAGGTTTCCATAGTAATAAGTCTTGGAGTGTTTTGCCCGTATTGTCTTCTATGTATTTTATGGATTCAGGTCTTTCATGCAAGTCCTTTAAGATCCATTTTGAGTTGGTTTTTGTACATGGTGTAAGGAAATGGTCTAGATTCATTCTTTAGCCGTCCAGTTTTCTGAGCACCATTTATTGAAGAAACTCTCCTTGTTCTATTGTATGTTTTTTTGCCCCTTTGTCATAGATTAGTTTTGATCATACACATGTGGCTTTATTTCTGGGCTTTCAATTCTGTTCCATTGGTCTGTGTGTCTTTTTATTACAGTACAGGCTTAGTCATAATGACTTTGTAGTATAGTTTAAAGTCTGGAGCTGCAATCCCTCCATCTCTCTCCTTTTGATCAGGAGGGCTTTGGTTATTTGAGGTTTTTTATTGCATATGAATTTCAGTAATATTTGTTCTATTTCTTTAAAGAATATCATTGAGATTTTTATTGGAATTGCATTGAATCTGTGGATTGTTTTTTGGTATCATGGCCATTTAAATAATATTGATTCTTCCAATCCATGAGCAGACAATTTCTTTCTGTCTTCATCTATTTCTTTTAGCAATGTTTTATAATTCTCTTTTTATAGGTCCTTCATGTCTTTAATGTCTTTCATTAAGTTTATTCCCAGGTATTTAATTTTCATTGGTACAATTATAAATGGAGTAGTTTTCTTAATTTCTTATTCAGACTGATTTTTTATTTTTTTTTTATTTTTATTTTTTGTTGTTGTTGTTGTTTTTTGAGACTAGGTCTCGCTATTTTTGCCCATGGAACCGCAGGCTCTCGTTGCCAGGGGTACCACGGACTCAAGCAATTCCCAGACTCAACTTCCCAGGTAGCTGGGATTACAGGCACGCGCCACCATGCCCAGCTATTTTTTTGGAACTACGTCTCGCTACGAGCTCCCCGCGGGACTCAAACCGCGATCCCTAGCCCCAGGTGCTTCATAGGCTGAAGCTTACAGGCATGAGCCACCATGCCCGGCCCAGACTGATTTTTTACATGAAAAAGGCAACTGATTTTTGTGTGTTGATTTTGTAACTGGCTTATTGGCTTATTCTTATTGGTGTATTATTTTCATTAGTTTTTCTGTAGAGTTTTTAGGGTTTTCTATATAAATCACTATGTCATCTGCAAACAATGATAATTTTACTACTTCTTTCCTTATTTGGATTCCATATATGTCCTTCTCTTGCCTTATGGCTCTAGCCAGGACTTCCAGTATTATATTGAAAAGCAGTGGTAAGAATGGGCAGCCTTGTCCTTTACCTGATCTCAAAGAGAAGGCTTTCAGTTTTTCACCATTTAGGATGATATTGACTGACAAATCCACAATGTTTATGTTAAGGTTTGTTCCTTCTATTACTAGAATTTCAAAGGAATTCATTTTTGTTGGTACAATTGTAACTGGAGTGGTTTTCTTAATTTCTATTTCAGACTGATTTTTTGCAAATAAGGTCACTGATTTTTTGTGTGGTTTTGTAAATGGGTATTGAACTTTGTCAAATGTTTTTTCAGCATCTATTGATATGATCATGTGGTTTTAGGTGATTTTGGGGTGTTGAACCATCCTTGTTCCCCTGGGAGAAATCCCACTTGGTCATGGTGTATTATCTTTTCAGTGCATTGTTGGATTCTATTTGCTAGGATTTTGTTGAGAATTTTTTCATCTGTGTTCATTCAGGAGATTGGCCAGTAGTTTTCTCTCTTTGTGTTATCTTTGTTTGGTTTTGGTCTCAGTGTGATGTTGGCTTCTTGGTATGAATTTCCTTCTTTATTTTTTGAAAGAGTTTTTATAGAATTGGCATCAGTTCATCTCTGAATGTCTGGTAGAATTCATTTGTAAATCCATCTGGTCCAGGGCTTTTGTTTGGGGGAAGGCATTTTATTACTATTTCAACTTTACTGTTTGAGATTGGTTTATTTATGCTTTCTATGTCTTTATCCAGTTTTGGATGGGTGTATGCTTTTAAAAAGTTGTCCATTTAATTGAGGTTGTTGGACTTGTTTACATATAGATGTTCATAGTAATCTCTAATTATTCTCTATATTTCTACTTTGTCTATTGTAATTTTTCCACTTTTGTTTATGATTCTATTTATTTCCATTTTCTCCCTTCTCTTTGTGAGCTTAGCTAGAGGTTTGCCTATTTTGTTTATCTTTTCAAAAACCAGCTTTCTATTTTATTGATCTTTTCAATTGTCTTTTTTGTTTATATTTCTTTTATTTCTGCTTGGACATTTGGTTATCTATTTCTACTTGCTTTTGGATTTTTCTATTGTTCTTTCTCTAGTTCTCTCAGATGTGAGGTTAGGTTATTTGGGTATTTCCTTGTTTCTAGATGTGGGGCTGTCTTGCTATGTATTTCCAGAGGGAATCTTTTCAAATTCCCTTCATTTTGTTGAAAATGGCTGCAGTTCATCCTTCCTTATGGTTGTATAATATTTCATGATGTCTAAGTACTACATCTTTTTGATCTATTTGTCTGTTAAAGGAGATTTATGCTGCTCTCACATGCTAACTTTTGTAAAAATACTGCTCTGAATATTGTAGGATATAAGGATATTTTGTTAACTTCACAATCTATGGATATATACCTGGAGTAAGATTGCCAGGTCATATGACCTACTTTTAATTTTTTTCGTCCCCTCACCCTACTCTGCTTTCAACTTTTTTAGTTTTAATCCAGATTTCTTTGCCTAAAAGCTTCACCAACATACATTCCCCCAATAATATAATTTTCTTTTTCTCCACATCCTTGCTAGCACTTGTTATTAGGGGTCTTTTTGACATGTGTTGTTCTCACAATTCAAAGTACTATATCATTGTAGTTTTTTTTGTTTGTTTGTTTGTTTGTTTGTTTGTTTGGTTTTTTTGGCGACTAGGTCTCACTATTTTTGCCCATGGAACTGCAGGCTCTCATTGCCCAGGGGGGCCACAGACTCACAGCCTCAGCTTTCCAGGTAGCTGGGATTACAGGCGCATGCCATATATATTTTTGGAACGAGGTCTCGCTACGGACCCAGGCGGGACTCAAACGCCCAGTTATATTTTTTGTAACTAGGTCTTGCTACGGGCCCCAGGTGGGACTCAAACCGCGATCCCTAGCCCCAGCCGCTTCATAGGCTGAAGCTTACAGGCACGAGCCACCGCCCAGCTTATCATTGTAGTTTAATCTCTTGTGTTAGGCGTAACAGTGAACATTCATATATCTTTTGACCTTTTGGTGATCCTTGTTAGTGTATTTTCTGTTCATATCTATTGTTCATTTGATGACTAGGATTTTTCTGTTGTTGGAGGGTTTTTTTTTTTTTAATGTAGTTTGGATATTAATCCCTGTCAGTTATCTGTTGTGTATTTTTTCCCATTCAGTGATGTGTCTGTTTAATCATCATGTACTTTCTTTTGCTTTATAGAAGCTTTCTAACATGAGGTAATCCCAGTTGTTATATTTTTTATTTTAACTCTCATAGAGTTGAGTCACCAAAAATATTTATTATTGATATTATAAAACACTTTGCTACTGCTTTCTTCAATGTACTTTATTGCTTACATCTTATATATAAATCTTTAATCCAGTTGGATTTATTTTTGTATATGGGGTTCATGAGTAATCCAACTTCATTCTTTAATGTGTGGCTTTCTGATTTTCTCAGGATCATTTATTAAAGCTACTGTCTTTTCCTCATTTTATGTTCAGAGGTGTTTTCTCACACATTAGGTGCTGCTATATGCATGGATTAATTTCTAGTCTTTCAGTTTTATTCTACTGACCTTTGTATCTTTTGTGCCAATACCATGTTGTTTTTAATACTGTTTTTTTTATAGTAAAATTTGAAGTAAGGTCATATGAAGCTTCTATTTCTGTCCATTTATTTTAAGGTTGCTTTTATATCTAGACTTTTTGTGGTTCCATATAAATTTCAGTATTTTTTATTCTGTTTCATTGAAAAATATTACTGGGATTTTTATTTTAAATTTTTGTATCATTTTAGACAAGATAGTAAATTTGATTGTTTTGATTCTCCCCATCTATGAGCATGGGCTATCTTTCCATCTCCTTACGTAACTGTCTTAAGTCTTGTTATGACATATTACAATTCTTCCTAGATAGGTCTTTTACTCCTTTGCTAAGTTGATTGCAATGTATTTAATTCTTTTTAAAGCAATTATAAATGAAGTTATTTTCTTAATTCTTTTCCTGTTTCTTGTTCATTATTCATCTATCTGTTTATTTAAAAGCTATGGAATTTTTTTTATTGTACTCTTTGCTGTACTCATATATTGCTTCCAATAACTCTTTGATGAAGTCTTTAGGCTTCTTGATATATACTATCATTATCACCTGCAAATAATAATTTTACTTTTTCTATTTGGAGTCCCTTTATATTCTGTGTTTGGCTAATAGCCCTGTCCAAATCTCTAATATTAAATTAAGTAGAAATGGTTACAATGGGTACCTTGACTTGTGCTGGATTTTATGGAGAAAGTTTTCAGTTTTTCATCATTTGAATATTCTACCACTCTAGTTTGTGATGTACAGCCTTTGTTATATTGAAGAAGATTCCTGCTATTTTCAGTGTTCAGAGTATTTATCATAAATGGGTTGTTGAATCTTCTCAAACGCTTTCTTGGCATCTGTTGATATTAACATATGACTTATCTTTTGTTAATATATACTATACATTAATTCTTGTGATATGCTATTAAACATGATCTCATACATATTTTGTTGAAAAGTTTGCATCAGCATGCAGCGGATTATTGGTCTATAGTTTTTATGCTGCCTTTGTCTTTTTCAGTATTAAAAGTAACTTTGGCATCATAAAATGTATTAGAAAGGATTCCTTTTTGTAATTCTAAAAACAATTTGAGCGAGGTGGTCTTTAGTTTATTAAAGATTTTATAAAATTCTTGGGAAGTTGAGGCTGGGGATTGCTTGAGTCTGTGGTGCTCCGCAACAAGAGCCTGCTGTTCCACGGGCAAAAATAGTGAGACCTAGTCTCAAAAAAAAAAAAAAAAAATTATAAAATTCTTTTTATCAAAAGTAATCTTTTAAATTCCATTCATCAAGCTGGGTGTGGTGGTGTATGCCTGTAATCCACAGGTTCGAGACTGCTCAGGGCAAAATAATAAGCTCTAGTCTCTAAAAAAAAAAATAAATAATAATTTTCATTTATCAAAAGTAATCTTTTTAGAAGTTTTTTTTTAAATCACTGTTTCAACTTCCATGTTTGTGATAGGTTTGCTCCATTCTTATTTCTTTTTTGGTTAACTTGGTAAATTATATTGGTCTAGAAATGTATCCATTTCTTCAAAGTTGCTGAATTTATAGGCCCATAATTGCCCATGGTAATCTCTTATAATCTCTAAAGGACCTTTTTGCCAATAATATCACCCAGTCTTTGTTATACCAACAATTCAGCAATCAATAACATTATAGTATTTCCTCTCCATATTTGTTTAATCTTTATATACAGGAAGCCTTGGCTCAAGCTTTTTGGATTGACATCAAACGCATGGATGACCCAGAGTGTTACTTTAATTCTTTGCCAAAAGAGTTAGAAGTTAAAAGAGATCGTATGGTACATCTTCTTGAAAGTGTTGGCCTAAAACCCATAGTTCCTGATGGGGGGTACTTCATCATTGCTGACGTGTCTTCACTAGGTTCGTAAAGGTTTTATAATTTCAAGTACACAAAAACTTAAGTATGAATTTATAGCAGAACTGAGAAAAAATTGATGTCAGAAACATATACAGAACATTGATTTTTCATAATATCAGTGTTTTTCTTATCTTGACTTTTAGGTTCTTGACCTTAAATGATTCATTACATGGCTAGCATCTGTATGGCTCCAAGTATTGTATTCAACATAGGGTTTCCTGTTATCTTGTCTGTTGTATAATTTTAATCACAGAAACATGAAATCATGTATATCTCCTGTGTTCCCATAAAATTTCAGTTTCCCTTTTACTTATGAGAAATAATATTTCTAGAATATGTGAAGAATAATTGTCATTTTTAATATACTGAAATGAAGGAAGTATTATAAATACACTGAGCACTTACTACATGCCAAGCACTCTCAAACACACTTTCAGAGAAAGCATGTTAACTTCATTTTTAAAACTATGAATACTTAGAAAGTTTAGAGAAAAAAACCTGTCTCAAGACACACAGCTAGATTCCAAATAGTTGTCTCCAGAAAACAATGTTTTTGTTATCTGAAACTGTTATATGTAATTCTGATAGACACATAAAACTGAAACTAGAAGCATGTTATTGTTTTCTATATTGCTTATTTAAAAAAAAAAACAATACTATAATGTTAATAATAGTAAATTTTAAAACATGATTTACTCTGACTAATCTGACCATTCTAGGCAGTTTTAAATGTTTTGTGATAATGAAGTTATATAAATTTGAAAAGCTTTTTCATACACTAAATCTTATAAAGGAAGAAAATTCCTTTATAAAATTCCTGATTTTATAACAAGTAGTGTTTTTTTTCCCCATAGATTACTGTTTTTTTATTCATTTGTCATGAGGGAATCAGTAATCATGAATAGTGGAGACAGTTCTTTTGTCAAAGTACTGTTACATGTCAGGGTAAAAACTCTTAAGGTTTATATATACTTATATGCTAGAAATGAGAAGGGTTGAAAATAATGATAACTTGTAATGCAGACACTTGACTCTTGTGGAGCTTACAATCTAATAATGAGTGACTTTTTGTAGATACAGTTATTACAAATGGCCATTCTATAAGTTTAAACATTATTCCATAATGTTGACCATGGAATGCTATATTATTTCTAGATGGAAAGGCAACATTTTTCCATTCTCCCCTTTCTAATCTTCTGACTCAAACTGCTGTGTGCACACTCATGATCAGATGTATGAGTAACACCTCCGAATATCAGTAAAGCTGGCTGTAAACCTCTTACTTCCCTCTCTGCCATAGAGTAGGAAATTCCGTGAATTCTGTGAATACCTTCTGAGAAAATCTTGAATCTTGACTGACTTTAGTGCTTATACTATCTAATGTTCTTTATTGTTTAGATGCAGACCTCTCTGGTATGAAGGACAATGAGCCTTATGACTATAAATTTGTAAAATGGATGACTAAAAATAAGGTAATGTTATTGGTCTTTGCGATAATCATGTTTATTTTATAATTTATGAAGGAAGTCCACTGAGATGTTTTGAATATTAACTGTAGTTTTGTTACATTATATACTACTTATGCCTCCTTGGAGGATTGGAAAACATTTTTATTTTTTGAAATATTTAGAAGTTTCCCTCTATATTTAATATTTATGGTCTTAATAGTAATGTTTGTGATAAGTAGTTTTCCTATTTATTTTTCAGAAATTGTCAGCTATCCCAGTTTCAGCATTCTGTAACTCAGAGACCAAGTCACAGTTTGAGAAGTTTGTACGATTTTGTTTCATTAAAGTAAGTGTCCTACTCTGCTCAAAAACACACTTATAATGTCCCTCTTTCTAATTTATAAAGCACCTTTATTCCAACTGCTAGAGATAGTATGCTCACTTGCAGTTTTTAAATTTTGGTTGCTGCCATGAAATTTACTGCCTGCCAGAACAAAATACAACTCTGTTTGAAGCTAGTAGTGGACAAGAAAATTATAACAGCTATTACAAGTATGTTTCTAGAAATTGAAGGTAAAATGGTCATAATGACAGAGTGATTAAAAATAAGAAAAAGAATCAAATGGAAATTTAAGAACTTAAAAGGATAATTTGACATGAAAATAATGTATGGCGATTAACACAGGATTTAGAATTTTAAAAAAGGAGTTCATCAGATTCATAGAAATTATCCATTGGGAAAAAGGAAAAAATGTTTTTTTTAAAACTCTTAGGTCTATGAAATAGTAATGATGATATACATGTAACTAAGACAGCTAAATTTATATCTTTAAACTTTGTGATTGAAAGTTCAGTGAACTACAACAGGATAAATATAAAGAAAAGCACAGAGGCACATCATAATCAAACTGCTGAAAACCAAAGGTAATAATGATAAGATCTTGAAAGCAGCTAAAAAATGCAAAGGAACAGAGATATGAATGTTCACCAACTTCTCATCAGAATCAATAGAGACCAGGATACAAAGAAGTGACATATTTGAGGTGCTATAATATAATCCTCTCCGAAGTCTGTATCCAGGAAAATACCCTTTCAAAATAAAAATGAAATCTATAACCCTGATAATGAAAGCTGAGGGAATTCATCACCATCAGAGTTACAGTTGTTTGTTTTTTTGTTTTTTTTAATTATATATGTTACTGCAATTTTTGAGATGCTATTGCTATAGAAAGTAGTCTTACTGATCTGAGCATTCTCTAGACCAGCTCACTAATCTGTCAACCTAGCGGGGATAAAGTTGACATTGTCTTTAACTTTTTGAGACAACCTATTGAAAAACCAAAGAAGACTCATCCAGAATAGAATATAAATGCTAACATCTTAGAAATGTCAACATTTTGTTGACTCAAATATAGAAGAAAGTCATTAATACTCTCATCCTACAGTGACTCTAAAAACAGGTATGAATATATTATTTAATGTTATAAACAGAACTACTAGAAGGAAAAAACAACATATACTTGGAAATTATTCAGAAGCAACTAGGAAAATGGAAAACAAATTTACACCCAGTAAATGAGAAAAAGTTGCCGAGTGAAGCTATAGAAAGTGCCCCCTTCTGTGCCTTTTAGTTACAGACACAGCAGGCACCCTGCTAATTGTCCAAAACAGTAGTTGCATAGGCAATGGAAACTTCTCCAGCTCCATGTAGAAGAGGCAGAACCTACTTGAAGCAAAGTGTCAAGGATATTATGGTTGGACTGTAGATTTGTATACTCACCCTTGTTGCTTTTGCCAAAAACTGTGTTGAAGCAATGTGGCAGAGATATATTAAATTGGGAGTAGCCAGTTATTAATGGAGAAGAAGTAAAGTCTAAGTGGACTTCCTTTACTGATCTCTGCATCAATTTATTAACTTCAGCTGTAAGGTAGGAAGAATGTCTGTTCTCTTCAGTGCTGCCCTGACTCCCTCATTCAAATCAACAGGTACATCTTCATATGATAAACCAGCAGGCAGTATGCTCTGTACCCAGAACAACAAGAATAGTAGGTACACTACTAAGACACTTACAAAGAGAATTCAATCAAAATGAATAATAAAAAGGAACCAACAATGAATCCCCCTCTTCTACCCCACCCCCCCAAAAAAGGATACTATAAGGGGAAAAGGAGAAAGATTAGAAGGAACAATGAGTATCAGAGAACATTCAACTTGAAAAAAATCTTTCCATGCAACAAAGTATAAACTTTTAGAAGCTCAAATTCAAATAATTTAGAACAAGAGATTTCCAAGGCTCACAGAAGATAAAATGAAAAGATGAAATGGTTAAGTGTTGGAGCTCAGAAAGGAAATCAAAGGGAAAAGTAAAACTATTAGTGACATTTCAAACAGCACAGAAAACACTGCTTCTGTAAGCACCTTATTATCTGAGAAAATGGAACCAAAAATTTCAAAGAGAATATATTAAAGATAAAAATCATGGATGTGAGAAACAAATGAAATATCTTTTGCCTCTGAGGGAAACAAAAAGTAGAACATATGGAACTGGGAAATGACTTTATAACTTTATTTTGAGAATGCTTTCTAGGGGTGGGTGGGAGGAATAACTAATACATCTAAAATTGAAAGGGAAAGTTTTGTCTAAGGAAAAATTGTCACAGAATGATTAACACTGTATGTCCCTGGTTTAATGCATTGAAATTTAAAGATTTTTAAAAAATAAAATGGTCCTTTGGGCATCTAGATAAGAAAATTAAGATCACTCTCATTTGTATATAAAGATCACAATTTTTATTTTGCTCATGAGGGCAGGAGAAGCAGGTCAGCGTAAGTCACTTCCTTTATATCAACATTTAATGTTGGAAGATGGTGGAACACAAAAACCTAGGGTAGCTTGACATACCTAACTAAAACTTGTGGTGAGCCTACAATTAAAGCATAACACAAACATGCCATGAAAATACTGTAAAGTGGCTAAGGATAAAATTCTTAGTGGTTCTCTAAAATTTGAAAAGATGCTCCTCACTTATAATAAGAGAAATAAATATTAAAACTGCAATGAAATCTTATTTTGTCTATTATTGGAAACAATCTAAATAGCAAATGGTTTACAATACACTCATAGATTGAGGGTGGGAGTATTGAGTATATAATTTGTAAAACCCATACAATGATTAGTTTAAAACTTCCCATTTAAAGCAAATACACATGCCTTTTGACCTAGCAGTTCTACTGCAAGGATTTTCTTCTCTGACATCATTTGCATATTTTGAATGACTTATGTTCTAGAATTTCAGTGAAGCAGGGTTTATAGATTAAAAGATTATAAACAAACAAAATATTCACCAGTGGAATCTATTTGAATAAAATTTGATGCATTCACATTAACAAAAATAAAATAGCTCTCCACATAGTGATAGGACATAAGCTAAATGCAATCAGAGCAGTTTGTATAAAATACTCTCCTGAAAAGGGTATTGAAGATAAGAAAGACAGAAGGTAGGTGGGTGGGTGGACAGATGGATGGATGGACGGACACTTTTAAATGCCTGGAAAGTCTTTGCCAGGCTACAAAAAAAAATTCCTATTGTTGCCTTTGGAAGAAGATCTGAGTGGCTAAAGGGGATGAGTGAGAGGCTAGCTGACTTCTGAAAAATATTTTTAAATGTTCTCCATGTATAAGTTTCAAGAATTTTTTTCCCTGCACCATTTCAGAATAGATAAGCTCTTCTGTACTCTTTGACTTATTTTCATAATTAATATTAATTTGGTGTTTTCCTTTGGGGACTCTTCCTTGACTTTGAAAATGTTTTTGCTTGAGATCAGAAAGTCACTTAATCTTCATTTATTTCTACTATATTTCATCTTGAATTTATTTTGATATGTAATAATTATCATTTTACTTATTTACAGAAAGACAGTACACTGGATGCTGCTGAAGAAATCATCAAGGCATGGAGTAGACAGAAGTCTTGATACTTGGTCTTGATAGTTTTACATGATCTGTTATCTAGTGCTGCCACCTGCTGGATATTTGAAAAACAAACACCAGTACAAACTAAATTTAAAGATTTCATTATTTTTCCACAGAACTCCAAAATGAGAGGATCTGATTTTTGCACATGTGAATCAGTATAGTATTGTGGATAAGAGATGCTGATTAATATATGATCTCTCTGTGCTTCGATTTTCCTATCATAAAAGTAGAATAAAATAGCACCCACTTTATATAGAATTTGGTAGCTGCTGTATGTAATAATGAAATGAACTGATATAGGTAAAGCCTTTAAAACAATAAACTCAAGTGATGTTAGCCAGTTTGACTTCTCTGCCACTGTGTCTAAACGCTTAAGCATTTAATATCACTCCCAACTCCGTACTTTCGCTTTGTGTACCCACCTATAGTTCCTTCCCTTTATTTACCTTTGGCTTTGAATTTTGCTTGCAGTTTGCCTTTTTCGCTAAGTACATCATCATTTGGGGTGACTTCAAGATCCAGATGGCTTTCCTAAATTTTCAGTACTTTGACCCCCTCACCTCTGGTGAGCTTCACCTCCTCTTTGTTTTCTACTTTAGCCATCCACTTCCTTGGGCTCACCTTGAAACTTTCATCACTCAAATCTGTTTCATCTTTTAGGTAATAAATTAGTTATCTCATACTACAGTCATCTGACCTTACAATAGTCTCTCCACCTCCTCTCTCTCTCTCTCTTTCTGTTTCTCTCCCCTTTCTACCTTCCTTTAAAATTAATACTTCTTTAAACTCACTATAATTCACTATCACATTCACTTTCTCAAAACATGCTTCATGGCCCATTTAGATCTGAATGACCTTGGATCCCTATAGAAATGGATTCTGAGCTTTATCCCATCCCTACTGGATAATAATTTTATCACCTGACCCTTACCCCTGATTCGTAACACCCTCTTAAGTTTGATGACTGCTCTCATCCATACAAGCATTTCATTCCTACCACTAGTACCCTGATATCTTTGCTCCTTCACCCAGTTGGGGAGTTCATCCTCTAACCTCCAAGTGAAATACTTGTGCTTCCTTAAATAACTTGTCATTTTCTATTTCAGCTACTGGTGAAAAAAAGAATGAAAGAAAAAACCTTAGCCCTGGGGATGAAACTTCATGTTTGTACCAGGCCTGCTAAGCATTCCTAGAGCAAAATGCATGATTGGGCAGATTCTAATCAAACGAGTGCAAATCACTAACCTTAACTTAATTCTGTGATTCCTTAATTCCTCAGTTCATTTCATTAATTCCTTCTACCACAGAGCAATTTTTAATATTCTCCATATTAAAAATATCTACCGCCATTCTCCCCACATCTCAAAGTCCACCGCCACCAACACAGTTCAATATAGCACATGACCTCATCTTCCATTTCTGTGAAAAACAAAACAAATGCAAAAACTAGCTATTAAGTCAACACTTCCAAAGGAGATCCTGCCATTAAGGCAACATCTTAAGTGCATCAGCATCCAGAGGTCTCCATTAATACAACACAATAAGGGCCGGGCATGGTGGCACATGCCTGTAAGGGGCAGCCTAGGAAGCTGCGGTGGGGACCAGGGATCGTGGTTCAAGTCCCACTTGCGGCAACATAGTAAGACCTAGTTCCAAAAAATTAGCTGGGCATGGTGGCGCGCGACTGTAATCCCAGCTACCTGGGAAATTGAGGCTGGGGATTGCTTGAGTCCATGGTACCCCAGGCAACGTGAGCCTGTGGTTCCACGGGCAAAAATAGCAAGAACTAGTCTCAAGGAAAAAAAAAAAAATAGCAAGCAATAATGAAAATTAACGAACTGTAGCTATACACAGTAATGTGTGAGTTTCATTAACAGTTTTCATAAGGCTCAAAAACACTTCATTTCATAGTTAGGATGGTAGGACCTGTGATTAAGTGAAATGATGTAACAAAAACAGGTCCTCGGGGTCATCTCCTTCACTGTCATCTAGGATTTTGTTTTGTTTTTTGTATCAACCTTGTAACAATACTGAACAAAAGTTTTATTTGAGAAGCTGCTATTCTTTCAAGGAATAAACTGGAGTTCTCGGGAGGCCGAGAGTCTGTAACTTTAGAATCTGGAGCTTGAGTGCCTGCTCCAACTTTGGAACTTGAAGAATTTTCATGCCTGCTGGACTGAGGGCTTCTCCGCTTTGATCTAGCATTAGGGTGGTCATAAGGAACTGCTCATCTGTTCTTTCACTTGGCTAGGATGAGGAGAGCTGACTTCGGGAGGAGCAAGGGATAGATTTTAAATATATAGTCTGTGGGTAAGAAGTGAATATTGGACCAAAAAAGATTTTTATACCTGATCTGTCAGTCTTGGGATTTTAGATGCTAAGTTCAGACCTGTAACTTCAAATGCCTGACTATAGGTATAAACAGGTCTAACTGGTTAAAAACATCTAATTTTACCCAGTCAAAAAATGGGTAGAAGAATTTAAAAGGCACTTCTCCAAGGAGGAAATACAAGTGGCCAACAGATATATGAAAAAATGTTCAACATCACTTATAATTAAGGAAATTAAAATCAAAACCACAATGAGATACCACCTCACACCAGTAAGAATGGCCTATATATATATATAGTCAACAAGAAGTGCTGGCTAGGGTGAGAATAAAAAGGAACACCTTGATACTGCTAGTGGGAATGCAAACTGGTCCAACCACTATGGAATGATGTGCAGAGGATCTTCAAATGACTAAGTAATGGCACTACCATTTGATCCAGCAATTCTACTGGAAATCTACCCCAAGGGTATCAAAACACTAATTGAAAAGGACACCTGTACCCCTGTTTATTGCAGCACTATTTATAATAGCCAGGAAATGGAATAACTCCAAATGCCCCCAAAACAGACAAATAGATTAAGAAGTTCTGGTATATTTACAAAATATTACTAGGCGAACAAAAAAGACAAACGACATTTGTGGTAACATGGATGGCACTAGAAGGAATCATGCTAGCTGAAATAAGTCAGAAAGAAAAAGATAATATTTGTGGGATCTAGAGAAAACAAACAAAATGACAAGAAAAAGTTGAAACTAGCAAACTGAACTAAAAGTTAAAACTAACAGAACTAAAGCACACAGCAAGGGTGGGGGGAATTAGGGGAGGAATGAGCACAAGCGATTTAGATGATGTTTCACAGCTTACATGGTAGTGTGAGAACTTCAGGGTATATACAATGATATTAGGAAACATATTGACTATATAATCTATAAAAATAAGAAAATAGGAAATAAATCTCATTGTTACTGTGGGAATCCCAAACAGTCTAGACAGAATGGTCTGCAAGAACTTGGCTGACAGGTCCTCACTTCAGCTGATGTGCCAAGCTCATACTTAGAACCTAGCCCCATGTTTTAGATTGGTTCCCTAAGCATCCCTAGACTCCTTCTCAAAGCAATTAACCCTTGGGTTTTCAAATCACACCTGCCTTTGCACTTTTCCTCCCTCCTTAAGGATTGGACACTTGGTGTTCTTATATAGAAACTTCAATATGTTTTCCCCTTTGCTGTTGAGAGTACATGCCTTGCCTTCTCTTTTTGAGGGTACCCAACTTCTTGAGATTCTTAGATGATTTAAAAGAATCACTTGGCTGTTGTGTTGAGAATAAACTGCAGGAACAGCAAATGTTAAGGTATGAAGATCAATTATAATAATTCAGGTCAAGATCATAGTAGTGAAAGTAAAACGTTAAGAAATGGTTAGCCATCAACAAATATAAGGAAGGCTCTTGAGTTAAGAAGGAGGGAAGGGAAGGGACAGGAACATTTTTTTTTAAATTTGATTGCACATATATATGTGTATATATACGTACATATATATTTGAGTGCACATGTATATATATGTACACACATACATACCCATACACATATACATGTATAATCAAACATATGTGTGTATATATCTCTATATATACATACAGATATATGTGTGTATATATTTATATATATATGTATAAAGACACATAGAGATGTACACACACATGTTTTTCACATCATTGTCTACCCTGGGGTTCTCCTGACACCTTATTTTAATATATCCATACAGTTGGAGACAATAAAGCAGCAAGATTTGCCAACAGAGTTTATAAGAAACATGAAAAAAAAAAAGAAATCAAGAATGAGTCTAAAAAGCAACTGGAAGGATTAAGTGCCTTCTCTGAAGTCCAGAAGGTTCCAATAGAGCAGGCTTGGGGCACGAGCAGGAACTCAACTTTGAAACATATTAAATTTGAAATACCCATTCAATTTTCATGTGTATATATCAGGTAGATACCTGAAAAGTCTGGCATGGAGGTTAGAAACAGAGATCCAAAAGAGATAAATTTGTAAGTCTGTGGTATGTAAAGTCATGAGTCTTAATAAGAGCATCAAATATGTCAATATTAGCAACAGGAAAATGGATGGCTTAGCTGTGGACATGAGAAAGTTTAATGCCAAGTGGATTAACTTCAGAAAGTTTCCTTGTTTGGTGATTCCACTTTCTCGCACGTGCACAACACACACAGAGACACTCCCCATTTACCCTCATCCCTCTGGAGTGACTTCCACATCCAGTATTGTGTTCGCAATTCTCCACTAACTTCCATTGCTAGATTTAGAGGAAACTTCTCAATTTCACCTGATTTTGCCCCTCAGTATTTACCACTCAGAACACTCTGGGCTTCACAAGCAGCTTCCAACCCCTTTCTTGCTCCTGTGATGCTGCATATCTGTGAGAGGCCTCCTGCCTCTCTGCTCCTCTCTGCTCCTTCTTCTTTCCTTAAATATTGGGTTTTTGTCTTTCTTACCAAATAACTTCATTCACTCTATATGCTGACCAAACCCAAGTCTGTACCTACAGCCAAGTCTTTTCTATCAATAGAAAAGACACATAGCCAACTTGTGAACATTTCACACGCCAGCCAAGTCCAGTCTGGCCTTCTCACTTAAATGAACAGTGTAACTGATCCAGTTGCTCAAGTCACAAAACCAAGAAGTCATGCTTCACTTTTCTCTCCATGTCCTTTGCTGCTTTCCACCCCAGCTGCCACCTCACTGGCTAATGGCTAGTATCATTTCTTACCTAAGTTATTAGTTCACATCATAACAATTCTCCCTGCCTTGCCATGCATTATTCTTGCCATCCATTATTCTTACAGATTAAATTAACTTAATAAAATGAAAATGTGACTGTATTCCATACATTAGTTAAGAATACTCATAATTTACAGAAAGCCTAACCCAGACATTTAAATTGTTCTTTTTCTTTCTTTTTTTTGTTAGAGAGTAGGTCTCACTATATTTCCCAGGTAGCTCTGAACCCATGGACTCAAGTGAGTCTTAGCCTCTGCCTCCCAAGAGGCTGGGATTACAGGTGCACACCACCGCACCCAGCCTAAATTTTC
This sequence comes from Uropsilus gracilis, assembly GCA_004024945.1. NCBI lineage: Eukaryota > Metazoa > Chordata > Mammalia > Eulipotyphla > Talpidae > Uropsilus > Uropsilus gracilis. The sequence goes on from PVHY01007945.1 coordinate 63,527, forward strand.
CTTAAAGGAATTTTCTGTCACAACTCAACATTCTAGGAATTTCTATTATATTTGGTTTCAATTAGAGGTTGATCCAAGTTCAGATTACAATCCTACAACAAGTCCATCTCAGAGTTCTGTCTTCTTTGGATTGACTTTACCTGCAGATTTTCCCTCCTGTCATAGCAACAAGACTCCAACTGTTTCTAAGCATCATTTGATCACAGTAGCAAAAATCCAGCAAAAGATGACATTTCCCTTGACAACTGTAGCAAATAGAGATTTAATGTCTTACCAAGCCATCCTGTACTAACTGCTGTGGAGATTGGACATGCCAAATAATTTAGGCTCATCCAAGGGTAACTATACATAAACTATATTGGTTGAAAGGACAGCATGGAGGAAATGGATGAACAAACATCTTATTTCCCTTTAACTACCCTCCCTTTTTCTTAACATTCTCTCTTCACTGGGGTCTACAGGGTCTGGCATATTATAATCTCTTACTCATTCAGTTGCATTTTCACCAGTCATTTTTTCCTATCAGAGGTCTAGTAATACTGAACTCATTTCAATTTCTAAATAAATCTTTTCTCTCTGTCTTTTAGTTTGTATCATTTCCTGATGGCCAAGCCTGCTTAATCAAAATAGCATATTTCTTTCTGCTTCTTAATTTTATGTGTCAACTGGACTGAACCACAGTGCACAAATATATTTCTGTGGGGGTGTTTCAAGATGAGATTAGCATTTAAATCAGTGGATTTTGAAAGCAAATTACCCTCTGCAACAGGGGTAAGCCTCATCTAATCAGCTGAGCATCTGACTAGAACAAAAGATTTCCCCCAAGCAAAAGTAACTTCTACTAACAGATAGACTCCCAACATACTGCACCTTCCTGAATCAGTTTCTTAAAATCTCTCTTCCTTCCTCTTTCCCTCCCTCCCTCCCTCCC